>VDFB02258294.1:44445-120750 GCA_007258455.2 Sequoia sempervirens | reverse complement strand
CTAAACCTGGTGGACATTCACTAGTCTATAGAAAATGGGTCATATCTTGAACCCAGTTTGCACCTAACACAGATGCAACATACTAAGGCTCATTATCATTGACTAAAACAGTCTTTGATTCTAATTTCTATTCATCTTCAAGAGTTGAGGCTAATTGTTCACATAGTACCCTACCTCTAACAAGCTTTGTGATTTTGATGTCAACATCAAACTCCATAACTCTTGTGATCCACCCTGCTCTTTTCTCACTCAGGTCTTTGCTCAACATAAATTCTTTCACACTAGGGTGTGCAACCATAACATGTATCTTATTGTTAGAGATTAGAGGCCTAAACTTCTTTAGAATTTTAATCACAACAAGAACATGTTTCTCAACAAATGTATATCTCCGCTCATAATCAACTAAACCTTGACTGAAAAAGGCTATTGGCTGCTCTAAACCATCGTTATTTTTCTGAACCAGCATAGCAGAAATTGAACTAACGCTACCAAAAACATACAGAATAAATTCCTTTGAGAAATCTAGATTTACCAGTGTTGGGGCTGATGCTAAAGCCTCCTTAATTGCTTCAAAATTGTACTTGGATTCACTAGTCCAACTAAAAACTACATTCTTCTTAAGCATGGAAGTCAAAGGCTGTAACATATTTGCAATATTAGGTATAAACCTCCTCAAGAAGTTAATTCTGCCTAAGAAACTCTGCAGTCCCTTTTTATGATTGAGTAATGGCAGCTTAAGTATGGTTTTAACTCTCTTAGGGTCAATAGTAATTCCCTGCTTTGACACTATGTGTCCTAACATTTTACCTTCATGAATAGAAAATATACTTTTTTTTTGGATTGAGAGATATACCATACTCTTTGCACTTTTCAAAACCTTGCTTGAGATGTGATAAATGTTCATTTGCATCTTTAGAATATATTGTTATGTCATCTAGATAAACAAGTAAAAACTTCTAAATTAGACTTTGAAATGCCATATCCATGGCCCTCTAAAATGTGGCACCAACATTAGATAAGCCAAAAGGCATTCTGTTGTAGGCCATAGTGCCCCACTTTGTTGTAAATGTTATCTTATATTGATCCTCCTCCTTAACTAAAATATGGTTATAACTAGAATAACCATCAAGAAGAGAAAATCTCTATGAATCAACAACATCTTGAAGAATCTGTTCCATGGAGGGTAATGGGTAATGATCTTTTAAAGATGCTCTATTAAGATCTCTAAAATCTACACATAATCTTATCTCCCCATTTTTCTTTCTAGCTGAAACAAGGTTAGAAACCTAGGAGGTATGTTTAATTGGAAATACAATACCCCCCTCAACTAACTTAGTCATCTCCTTAATCATTAAAGGCTCAAGCTTGGGCTTCAAAGGTCTCTGCTTCTGCCTTACAGTCTTAGCATTAGGATCTAATTCTATAGTGTGTTGAGAAATATGAGGGCCAAAACCCCTTAAATTAGAATATTTCCATGCAAAAACATCATGAAAATCTTGGCATAAAGCAATAAAAGCCTTCCTATCTTCAGCTGAACAAATTTTTCCTATCTTAAGAAGCTTACTTCTAAAGATTTCAATTTCCTCATAATGGTCTTCTTTAACGTGAATACTAATTTTACTTTTCTTAAGCTGATCATCAGTATTAAAAATTGACTCCAAGGTAACTAAACCTTTGGGTAATTTATTTGTCTTCAGCTGTATGATTTGATCATCATACTGCTGTTTAAGCTTCTCTTGATTCACTACAGAAAACTGATCCTCTTCAAGCAGAAAAGATAAAATCTGCTCATCATTGTCAAATACTTGCGAGTGAACATTGTTATCTGGAATGGAAGGTCTAATTACCACTTTCACATACTGTTGTACCTCCTCCTTCTTGATATCATTGGGGATATCAAATTGTGCACCAATGGTAGCAAGTTTGTCTCCATGTTTGTTTTGATTTCTGGGAATGGATACCAGATTAAAAGCACTAAACTCTTCAATTACATCCCAAACTTTGTTTTTGTATGATTTTAATGCATCATTCTTAGCAACACTCAAGCCTCTAACCTGATTAACAATTAACTCATTATCTCCATAGACCTTTAGGCAGTTTATTCCTCTTTTCCTTGCCCATTCAAGACCTTGAATAAGTCCCTCATACTCAACAATATTATTGGAGCATGTGAAAGCAAAATGGAAGGCTGGAAAAAATTTATCACCTTGTGGAGACACAAGCATTGCACCTCCACCAGCTCCATTTTTACTTCTGGAACCATCAAAACACATTTCCCAAAGCTCATCTTGTTGTTTTAACAATTGATCTGCACTCCTCTCAAGATTTGGAACCTCTACATCAGGTTCATACAACACATAAATACCCATACCAACATCTTTTATATGATCATTAGGGTTATCTACCACATTTTCTGTTGCCCATTCATGTAACAACACATCAGGTACACTCTCTGCTTGCAGCTCTTGAGCAACAACAAGCTCACTGTCACTAAAAACAATACAATTTGTGTTTGCAGCAGTTGGAACAACATTAATTACACTTGGATTATAAGGCTCTATATGTTCCTTGGCCAATTTCTTAGACTTTATCCTAACCTTAGTTCCATATCTCGTTCTAAATAACATATGTGACCAGTTAGCAGAAACATAACCTCCTATCTTGGCTGTAAAGTCTCTTGACAAACATAAGACAAAGAAAGGTGGTAGATCTATAACACATATATCTTGCAGAACTAAAAAATTTGGACAAGCATGAAGTGTAAGATTCAAGTCTTTGATGACACCTAAGGTATTAATTGAGGTTCCATCTAACTGAATAACTCCCTTTTCTAAAGGTTGATACTTTAGTCCTAGTTTATCTGCAATTTGCTTTGGAATTACAGAGCTACTAGCCCCACTATCTACCATACAATTATAGACTAGTTTATCACCTATAATCATAAATACATAAAATGGAGGTGGTTTGACATCCCTACCCGTTTCTTTGTTGGGCTATTTGTTGTCCCGAGGATCATTTGTTAAAACAACTCTAACCTGACATACTGGTGGCTCATTAGACACTTTCAAATTTGACAGAGCTGACTATAACATGTCTTTTTGACTTGGGATAGCTAATGAGTCCCACATTGACATTGTTACATTCATTTTTTTCATGTTTTCAATAATATTAAAAGGCACAGCTAGATTTACCTTTTGATGGACCTTTACACCAGCATGATCCACTTGCATGTGTAGCTACTCCTTGGCAGCTCCTTGTTGATTCCTCTGCAAAATGCGAGGCAATTGTGATGTAGATGGTTTTGCAGCTGTTGCTTTTCCTTTATCATCTACTTGCTCAAGTTCAAAGGCTATTTTCTTTGCTCTTGTGTTTGCAACAACTAAAGAATTATCTACTTTAACTCCACATAATTCTTCTCCCCGCTAGTTAAGCAAAGTAGCATCACTTGTAGGCTACTCTTGTTGCTGTGGAGCTCCATCATTAGGTGTGTTCTATTGTGAACTTGAAACATTCTACACCATTAATGCTTGATTAATAATTCCATTTGAGCACGTGGCTTGATTATGTGGCTGGTTGCACGGATAACACCACTCGTAATCTACAGCTAACTTGTTCTGAACGGGGACAAGATCCTTAGCTGCACTAATAGGAGTAGGATTATATATTTGAAAAGGCCTTGTGTTAATATTCTATCTTGGACCTTGGTAGTTACCTTGGTATTGTTGCCTATTGCTTTGGTACTGCTGATTTGAAGCCTAGTTCTATTGTTGATAAGGTCTGGTATATGATTGTTGCTTCTCTAAGTTCACCAACTTGTTACCAAAAGTCTGAAGCAAACTTTTGATCTCTTGCAGCTCTTGAGATGAGCTTGGATTAGCATTTTCTTAACTTACAACAACTGGTAATGTTGGTATAGTTGGCAAAGGAGCAAAAGGTGGAATCTGCAATGGCATATTAGGTTGGATATCTAGAAAGATATGCATTGGTGGCCTAGGAGCAATCTTACCTGCCTAAATTAAACAATTTTGTGCTCTGATTGCTACCTCATATGCATCTGGTAAAGACACTCTTCCCATTGACTGTGTCATGACTGCTATTTCACTGTTTAAAGCTTTTAGATAGTATAAGAAAGCATGCTTAGGAGAAGGCCTCACCGTAGCTGGGATTTTGTCCCAAGTCTTCTGAAACTGGAAATTAAAGTCTGTCATTTTCTCTTGAGGAGCTCTCTTTATAGTTGTTAACTACTCTACCAGTGATAGGTGATCAAACTTATTTTGGAACTGTTTATGTAATTTATCTCCTAGTTCATCCCAAGTTGCAATATAACCCACTACTAACCCTCTAAACCACTGTAAAGCCTTACCTTTACATGAAGCAGTAAGTAGCCTTATAGCTACATCCTCTTGAGTTATGTGGTGAACACCACACAAAGAGGCTACATCCCTTATGTGGGAAATGGGGGTTGTCTGATCCTCACCAGTGAAAATTGGAAAGTTTTTAAGTGCAACTACTAGGATATCATTATGCTGAGCCAAGTTTCATGGGCTGCCTCCATTAAAAGGTACAAATGGATGATTTCTTACCATTGAAGGTGGCTGAGATGAATTAATCTGAGTTTGAACAACAAAAATTAAATTTGTAGAGACAACAAAACTTGAAAATGTGTGTAACACCTGAAAAAGTAGCAAATATGAATTTCTTTGGGCTACTAGAAGATGATCTTGCTGTCCTAAAGCTTGGTGAAGCAAAAAAAATTTCACTCTATCTCTTTGATGGTCTACCTCTCCTCCTTGGTGGTGAGAAGAAAAATTATTTCCGAACACCAAGTGGTGTTAACTGAATTCTCTTAGATGGAGGGGTTCTCTTTGTTGTCCTGCCTTGTCTTTTGGATGGTGAAAATTGCAAATATTCAAATCCTTGGAACTCCTTGTTTGTATCCTTCTCGTGTGCTGCAACAACATTGAATTTACTGCTCTTTCACCTCATGGAGTTGCCAAATATGCTCAAATTACCTCTAGAAAGGTCTAAAAATCACTGGTTGCACATCAAACTAGCAAAATGTATTGATGGATGAGTCCCACTGGGCATGCCAAAATTGTTATCTCCTAAGCTTGCACTTGAATTGAGTTGTGAAACTCAGTTAGCTAGAGAAACATGGAAACACTTCTAGGTTGTGGGGAACCCAATGATTGAAGTGAATCTCCAAATAGGCCGGCTTCCTAGCTGGTTATATCACCTAATCTACTAGACTTTAAAGGAAAAGGGAGAAGGATAAACTAAAAATAATAAAATTGAAAGATGGTAAAACTACTTCTATGGTGATACACCTAACTGAAAAGGATTATGAAATTCCAGATTTTCAAAAACTTGAATATTGATGATAACATCTAAACTACACAATTCACTTCTATAAGTTTATACATCAATGTTTCATAGGAAAGTTTGAGTGCACTATCTTCAAAAGGAAAATAATATTTTCACAGTTCAAAGGCTAAATGCAATTTAAACATAACCTATAACCTGTATAAGTATATTTTAGAGAAATGGCATGAAAAGTAAGACAAAACCACAAGGAGATTAAAATACCTCACTAACACCTTGATCAATCACTTAGTTATGCACAAAACTACAATAATGAAAAGGCAACACAACACAACCAATGGTACTCAAGGTATTATCTGCATATCATATCCCAAAATACTAAATTACAAAGAAATGCCAATACTGTAGTAAAGGACTGGCAAAGTCACAATCTCTAGAATTGCATAAGAAGAACTAACTCTAAAAGAGTTACAAGTGATTAAGTAAGCAAGCCCAAAATGGTTCCACCAAAAAAGGCTCTAGAAGCTCTATGGGTCGGATGGAACAATAAGGCCTAAAATCTAGCAACTAGATCTCATCCAAATAAGCTCCAATGTGTGGAAAAGGTCAAATTTGACCATGTCAAAGATAAAGGCATAATAAAATACCCCTATATGCTCTCAAATGTGCTTTTAAAAGGTCAAAACAACCTCCAACATTCGTGGCACATGTTTGCAAACTAATCCCTCCTTTTCTCATGACTTAGTCAAGGTGTATGTTAAAATGCCTAATGTATATTTCATACTTGAAATGCCTAAGTCATAATAGGCATGAGAAATAAAAATGCACAAGTCAAAGCCCGCAGGGAGTATTAGTTGCAATACAAATTTTAAAAGACAAGGCAAAAATACAAGTCTCCATTGGCATTTGTATTAGGATAACAAACCATAAACAAAAGAAATGAAATTTCAACATTCATTTTGTAAGAAGCTTCTAGCTAAGGCTCGATCACCGCCATGAGGGAAGAACTCTGTTGAAAGATTACTTTGTAAATTTTTGGAGTTGCAGAGACTTGAACTTTGTTTTTTTTTGTCGATTTCTTCAATACAATATTGGTAAGTTTACTTTTCAGAAGAAATCTGAGAATAAAATTTTATTTGTGACTTTTAGGCCTTTCAAGCCATGGCATCTTCCATTCCTCTTACCCATTTTGAATGGATTTGTTTGCAAAATCCATTTTGTTTTCCAGCCACACCACCATTAGAGGGTTTCACAGAAGATTTCTGGGAGCTTTCAAAGCCAAAAAATGGTAAGCTTCTTTCTGTATAAATAGGCGTTCCTTTATTTTGCATGGTTTCTATTCTTTTCCACATGACCACAAGCAAAATTTGTATGTTTTGACCTCCTCTGCAGAAAACCCACGAGGGTTTTTCCTTGTCCAGCTTCCAAACATTTTGTTGTCTTAAATATTTCTCTTGTGGAGATCTCATTCTTTATATTTTTACAAGGAAAAAGGGAAACTCTGTTTCCATGACCAAGGGTTTACTATAGTAAAAGCTAAGTTTCTTTCTTTACTCTATGGGTTTTCTTATTTATGAGAAAATGTAAGAACACTATACTTTTATAAAATGGATGTAGCCATATCTTGGTGAAACTATGAAGGAATGGGATTTCATGAAAGATTGAATGACTTTTAACTCACATAACTACCTTTATTTATTTCTAAAATTTGAAACATAGCTTCATTTATGTTAAAAACCCTAGCATTCTGGAACACCTTTCTCTATACTTTTGGGTTTTTTGGTTCTATCATGCTATGGATGAACAAAGTTGTGGCCACTCTCTTTGAGCTAGACATTTTTTGGGTTTCATTCTTCTGGGCATTCATCTTTCTGTAATAGGCAGTGTATTTTGCATTTTGAGCTCTCTTGTGGTTTTGACTTTTTAATTCCAAGATCAACCTTTCATCCCATTCTTTGAGTTTCAAACATTATTCTTCACTTCACTTACTTGAAAGTGCTGCCATCATTTAACTATAACTTGCGAAGTTATTCACAGTTTATATGTGATCATGTCCACTTGTTTATGTTCTTCAATGCCCATGTCTCCATAAACTTGAAAGATGTATTGTTGTTTTTCTCTTGACAACATTATGGCTTCATTTAGCATTAATTTATCATTTATAACAATAAATTCATCAACTTCAGGTATGATTTCTTGATAATGACTATGAGAAAAGGAACACAGATACTAGCTGTATTTCTAGCAAGAGACCTTGCTAGACACTTCAGATTGAAGACCAACAACAGAATTTCATTCAACATTTACTGAAACATGTCAATCTGCAATGATCCATTGGTTGAATGTTTGTATTGTATATTTAATGCCATCATGCTTACCCTCAATGAGGTGATAGACCTTGTAATGGTTTTATTATCTTTTATGATTGTTTGCTTATTTTCATTCTTATTAAAAGTCACTGTCATACATTAGTATCATGACTTTGATTCAAAATGACTTTCATCTCTTAAGTTGACATTACAGTGTGACAATCATTGATGAAAATTCTCTGTCCATAAGCATCTGATACTTATGACTATCAATTTTCATAGAAACCTTCATGCACTTATGACACTATTATGGCATTGGCTTTGAGAAGACTCTATTTTAAATGTTGTATCTTAATTTTTCTCCCCATCTACTACTATCTTTCCTCTTTGTGATTGTAGGGTACCTTCACATTTCGTGAAGCCCATTGCATTGATGATTTAAATTATACTTGTCCTCTACTTGTGTGTTGATTACACTTTGTGACTGTCATTGACTTATTGCACATGTTCTAACCACAACATGGTGCATGAAATTCTCATTCAATTCCAAGACTATTTCAGATGAGTTTGGAACCACAATGTCTTTGATATTTTCTGCATTGCATGGCAGTCATACTCTAGGCTTAGAGTCAAATCTTGACTAGAAAACTGACATCCCAATTCTTTCCTTGACTTTATACAATAGGAAAGTTGCTCTCATGCTTCCTTTATGTGTATGCTTGACTGAGTTTACTCATTGGTGACTGTTATATAGTTATTGCAGTTCATTTCTTATGAAGTGTGAAAAGCAGATTTATCTCTATTTTGACTCCATCAAAATAGTACCAACACTTGTTATCTCATTAATAAAATTGAGATGAAGAGCCTGTGATTAACTGTTCAAAAATTGCACAAATAATTTAATTACTTTCCTTCATATTGCTTATGCCATTATATGAGGTGAGCTCAACCCTTGTAAGAGCCACATTTTCCCCACTCATATTGTAAATAGATGAAATGAAAATAAAATTTGACCTATATTTGCACATGAAACAAACAAGTTAGTGAAATAAAATGCATATATTGGATGTTTTTGATGACTTTGATGGTTTTTTGGGATATCTAGGATATACATGCTTTATTAATACAAGTTGAGATTAGTTTATATGTGTATAGGTGCTTGTCCATGTAAGGTTGGGAACTTTTAATTGCTTAGAGCATTGCTCTAATATCATTGCTTATGTTAAATGCAGGAACTAATGGCAACATGAAGCTAGGAAGGACACAAGCAGCCCAGGACAGTAGTAGGATGAGATGACACATCAAAACCAGTCATTCATAGGCAATGACTGGTTCCCTTCTTTATATGTACATTATTTTACTTATTCATGTATATTCTTTTCTTTATCTGTATTGAATAAGTTAAGTCAATCTCACGGCTTGTGTGAGATAATGTACACTTATACATTCAATAAATATTACTCTATTGTTTAGAAAAGATTTGAATCTCTCTTTCATTGCATGCATATGTATGAATGTAGTAATTTGTAAATGTAATATTTTCAGGATTATTTCATTTATGCAGTTGAATGTAATGTAGGAAAGATTTAGAATGCACCTTTTCATCAGTTTAAATCAATAAGCTCAACCCGATTGAGCTATAAGTAAAAATCTGGTAACACTAATCTCATTTGTTTATCATACATCTCACAGTACATGATTAATGCTTGTCCATCACTTGTGAGGTGCACAAAATGGCGACACATGGTGTCTTCGACCGCAAAGCCAAGCATAGTAGAGCCCATGAAGCAAGTGAATTGGCACCCAGTCAGAGTCTTCTTATTGGCCGAATGGTGACAAGTTGAGGGTTTGGGTTTTGAAACCTGATTTGACCATATCTAGACCACTCAATCGTCCATCTCATTCAAAGATTAATAGTGTATATTCAAAATCAACAATGCACACATCGGTTATTCATTTTATCCTGCAACTAGCAAGCATTAATGGTGTATTCTCTTCACAAGTGATCAAATGGAGCCTTCATGCATGCGATCAATTAATTCCTTTCCATTATGGAGTGATTTGCAAATATCCAAGTACTTGGGCTGTTAACGACAAGGAGAATGATGCCATCCATTAATTAACCTTTTGAACGTGTGACACCATCGAAATTCCTCGATAAATACGGATGAAGTAGTGGTCATTTTCACCACTGCAAGCAAGGTATTTGGCATCTTGCTAAATTTGTGAATAGTGAGGAATACTTAATTGTGAGCTCAAGAAGTTATTATATGGTGAAAATGAGCAAACTAGTTGCTTTTGTAGGACTAGTTAGAAGGTCATCCAGACTAAATCTGCGGAGGCCCCATGATGATATTCCAGAACGTGCTTTGGTGCAAAGGACAAGGTTATTGTCAATAAGCCCGTGAGTGCACCTTCAAGGTGTAGCAGGAGGTTGCAATTCTAGTGACCTAATGTTGGGAAGACTAAGGATAGAGGCAAGGGACCGACACAATTTATTGTTGAAGCTTGCAGGAAGGTGAGATATGGACGTGGCTCCTTTGGTCAGTAGAATTCACCCATTGACGTCACAGACAACCCATTTGAAAGTGAAACGGAGACAGACTCTAGCTATCACCAGTATCTCATGACTTTGGGCCAAGCTTCGACCCGGGAATGGGGTGTTTCTATCCTTCCATTGGCTACCAAGAATCCAAGCGGGAAAGATTGTTCGTGCTCAAAAGGGAGAGATGAAGAGGTTGAGGTCACTTTTCCATCTTGTGATGGCGATGAGGTGTGTGGTGTATGGTGGATTGGGTGGTGGTGGTGTAAGTCTTGGTAGGTGAAAAGGTGGTGTGTGTGGAATGAAAAATTTTGTGATGTTTGATAAATTTTGGTGGTGGTCACTATCAAAGCCGAATATAAGTTCTAAGCTAAGGGGCCTCAAATATTAAAAGCAATAAATCATCTATCTAGAAAGCGGGAAGATAACTCAAATTAGAAAACAAAAAACTAAGAATCTAAACTGCATCACCATTAAACTAGAAAGCATGAAAACGATTAATCTAAAGAATGCATAAATTGCTGAAGAAGTAAAGCATGTAAAGAAATTAGGAAACATCTATCTAATGCAAAAGATAACAAGCCAACTACTAATCATAAAACCATTAATTAGAATCAATTGAAGAAAGGTGCTCCAAACATTCAAATGTTAAGCTTAGAGACTAAAGACTCAGTTACAACCTACAGGCTTGACACTATCAGTATAACATATACTCATGAAAATGAAATACAGACTCAACTATTATCAACTAAAAGAAAATATAGAATAGGAAACATAATACTTATCTATCTATCTATCTATAACCCTCAAGTGGCCAGCTCTTGGGTGAGACTACAACTACTTCAGATCACAGGCGCTAGAAAAATCTCTTTGTTACTTCATTCCACAGATGCATCCATATTACACAGTGATTTAAATAATGGCAGGAAAAATCATATTCATATGGTGGTTAATCAAAGACAAATTGGTAGCATAACGATAATGTTCTTCTCTCTTGTTATTCATTATGTATAATAGTTACATATTTATATGAAAAATGACTAACAAAAAACCTATTTTCCAGTCGATAGAGTCTTTTTAATAGATTTCCAATAGCAGAAGGACTTTAAATCCCATGATATACAATATTAAAGAGGATTGTATGAGCCATTAAAGTTTTTGCATTTGAAAGATAATAGAATTATAAAGACTCAGCCAAAACATGTGCTCCTAGGATTTCAGTGCCCGGTCGCTCATTTTCAAAAGTATGAAGATTCGCATTCATTTTCCCTTTTGACTAGAGTGATGATTGGAAGTGGAATTGACCTATGAAATACTCAAGACTAAACCATTAAATCAACATAAGTTAGTTTAATTTGATCAACTCCAAGAAATAAAGTTTGTACACTTATTCATAAAAAGAAGTGCAATTATTTTTCCTAAAGGTAATCAATTGGAAAGGTTATTAAGGTTGAAGGGTTTAGATTTACATATTGATCCCATTATATTGATGAGGTTATTTTTACCTCATCATTTCCTCCCCTTCCTAAGTTCGAGTAGGTCCTCCTACTCTCTAGCATGTCCCCTTCCCATCATTCCTTCTATTCATTTCCTAATACTTAACACTGAGATCATACACATCACCTGCCTCTATGTCTAATATATCTAGATTCCTCAAGAATCCTTGATGAAAAGTGACGCTTTGTCTCCACCTAGAAAAATTGTCCTCACTTTGGTCTAGGTTGTGTACACTGAAGGTGGCAGTGAAAGAAGCAAGGGAGGTCTATACCTCATACCAATCTAGTTGATCTTTAATTCCTCCAAAATTTTGGCCAAAGCTATTGCTCTTCCGTAGGACCATTTAATATTAAGAGGTGAAATTATTTCCCTCTTCTTGAGATGCATAGGAAGAGGGGTATACCTCTCTTCACATGCCTGCCATGCTGGTCCTATTAATTTGGCCCCTATTTTTGAAAGTGATCATGACACAACCTAAGATTTTTATTATATTTGACCTGTACTTCCTGTTTACTTTTGACACCCAGAAAGTGTTTCTTGAAAGAGAGAGGCTTCCTATGAGGGTATCTCATCTGCAACCCTACAGTCTTTTCTTCCTGAGCATACTCTCTAGATCTTTCTTGCCAATGAAGTTGATTTTTCATAGTGGGCAGGAATGATCTTAATTCTAGTTCCCCCACAAAGAAGTTAATAAATAAATCTGTATACTTTTCTAAGAGAAAATTGTGAACAAAGAACTCACACAACATATTTTATTGTTCAGGGAGTGACTCAAAAAATACTTTTACAAATTCCTTGATATTAGGGTAATGAGGCTGGTTCTGGTGAATTCTTTGCAACTTCCATCTTAGAAGCTGCTCATTGAGAAACATGGAGTATAGCCTAGATGGTCTTGTACAGGCTAATAGAAATTCACCAATTTCATAGGCATCCTACTTACCCCTATATGCCTGATGGAAAGATTCTTTTAACATGACTAATTCCCTCTTTAGCCTATAATTTTCAAATTCCACATCCTTCAAGAGGTAACAATGCTCGATCCATTTCATTAGCATTGGGGGAATACGTACCTAGAACCAGTCTATAACAATGGGTTCTATTTGTGTCCCCTTTGATTCCTTGATTGGTTGAGTATCACTCTCTTGCAAAGTTTGATCTAGCTCCACAATTTTACTCACAGAGGCATTTAACTCAATTTCCTGTTGATTCTTTTCTTCTTCAAAAGCACTGAACAATTGCATAAAATTATTTTTCAAATCTTGAATACCTTTTTCTTTTTCACACAGAGCATCTTGATTCTACTTACCCTGTTGATTCCATTGTTGGATCTAGAACTGCAGCTGCTCAATAAGCTTGTCTTTCTCTTCCATCTGTGCAGTCAATTTGGTAATTTCTTGGTCTCTTTTATGTACAATGGTGGTTTTTGCACTTCAATTTCTTCTTGTTGCTGATTGATTTGTGCTTTGTCATCCTGTAACTTGGCTTTCAACCCTTCAATTTATGCCTTTAACTTCTCCAATTCCTCATCTCTCTGACTGGATCCTACATCCCCTGTGTCCACCAAGAAGGGTACGTGAGGAATTTATTCATCAAGATGAGGCACATTTTCCTCTTTGGTGTTCTTAGGAAGGGATGAGTAAGGCACTGCTTCTTCTTTTTCATCAATAGGGGGTGCATTTCCTACCTCGGTATTCTCAGGAAGAATTTCCTCTATTCCTTCAGTATTCTTAGTATGAGGCATACTTCCTTCTTTAGTTTCTATAGGTAAGTAGGAACAAGGAATTTCTTCATCGATATGAGGCATGTCTTCTTCTTCATCAGTATCCATAGAGAAGGATGCATGAGGAGTTGCATGAGGTCCTTCTTCCACAAATTCATGTATACTTCCCAATCTGTTAAAAAAAGGAGAGAATCCTCCCACAAGTTCATCTTCATTCTTTTCTAAGTGTGGTGATTGTATTCTTTCCCTTTCCTATTCCTTAGGCGATAGGGTTTCTTTGTTCTTTTCTCTAGGAAGTTCATCCCCTTGCTCTTCTGCTTCATCTATTTCCTCATTGTCAGGTGGGCTATCAATTTCCACCATCTTTATTGGAGTCCTGGAATTTTTCCTTTTTGAACTACTGCCTATATCTTGGGGTTTGACTTCATTGGCCCCTAAAGATAACCGTTTACTCTTCCGTAGAGGAGGAGTTGTTTGAAAAATATTTTTTCTTCATTTCTTCTCTTATGAGGGAGTTCCTCCTCTTCTCCGGAATGTACAATTCCCACCTCCCCTTCCTATCCTGGGGTTTGTAATTCATCTGGCAAGGTTTCTGGTGCATCACCGTTGGGAACTGTGGAGGTACATTGGGATTCAGGGGCGCCTAATGCCTATGAGGAGGGTTCCTCTATAGACTGGTCCTTTTGTTTAGAGGATTCTCCTTCCTCAAGTGGCCTCCTTGGCTCTTCATTCTCAAATTTCTGAAGAAACCTTTGCCACTTTTTCTCTGGCTTATGGTGGAAATGGTATTTACATATTAACTGTATTAGACAATGATGTTTAAGGGGCCCCGTCCCAATTTTATATTTTTCTATCATAGATGTGACTGAATGGCAGAGAAAAAATGGTAAATTTACCCTAAGAGTAGGGTCCTCAATGTTGTTGCGTAAATGAGTCAGTAGGTGGAAAGGGGGTCCCACTACTTTAGTCATTTGTCTCTCACAAGTAAAATATTTGATAATCCAAGCTGTGACAGACCTCCAGGGTTCTGGAATAGACATTCTATGAATTCCCTTATTTTTCCCCCTGGTGTTTATGGTCATTACAGGCTGGGGTTCCCCTTCCCTATGAAACAATTCTATTAGATTTTGATAAGGGAAATGGGTATTTTCATTTAAATGAATTCTTTTATTCTCAAGACCAAAAAGACGAGCAAGGACTTTTGTACTTACCCAGAATGGTTTTTCGTGCACCACAGTCTTTCCATCTGCAAAATTCTCAAGAAATTCCTTCACCAACTACTCTATGTGCCATTCAAATTACTTCATGAAGTCCAGCCATCCAACCCTTTGAAATAAAGTTGCTATATTGCTTAATGCCAGCAATGGCGCTGCAGAAGTTGGCTCAGAATTTTTCTTAGCACCTCCCATTTCCTTTGTTCCCTAGTGAAATTTTACAAAACTCTGGAATGCTTGATTCTCTAAATTACAGATGGAAAAGATTTTTGCGTCGATATACTTGATGAGGAAAGAATTAATTACCATCTTGCTTCTCACCTTACTACATAATGATGATGAACTTTCATGGGGAATTACAACTCCTGCCATACTCTTACCAGTCGTGTAAAGGGCACAAGTTTCAAAGTTGCAAGGGGAATAGATCATGCCAATTAATTAACCTTTATTCAAAATAAATGCTAACCCTTTTTAACAAATAAATTCGCACATACCTTAGGTCTTGTCGTTAGATAAAACGTCACTTACATGTGCTGTCGTAATTGGATAGGCACATGGTTGGCGAGGGTAGCGACATATAATGATGGCATGGATGGGATGGTTGAAGTGATGGAAAATTATTATTATGACAAAAATGTGTCATAATAATCTTATTTATTATGGAAAGATTTGATGTGATGTGGTAGAATAATCATAAAGGGGCAGATCTTGAAGTAGCATTAAAGAATGGGCATACACGAAACTTAGGAAAAATTTTAAAAAAAATTGGAAGGACAAAATGTACAAAAAAATCTAGAGCATTATTGAGTAATGCAACCAAAGAAGAGAAGAAGAGAGTTCCAGAATTATAGAAGGATATCATCGGAATAGAGAAACCAGATTGGGGATTTTGGAACATCATTGACAGATGGAGCTGGAGCAGCAACCAAAATTTATGGAGCATTTTCGAAAGATGCAACCAGAGCAACAACCAAAATTTATGGAGCATCTGAATAGAATTTTTGAAGCATTCGAGCAGAATTTTGGAGCATCGCTGAAAAGATGCAGTCGGAAGAGAAACAACATAATTCTAGAGCATCGCTGAAAAGATGCAGCCAGAAGAGGAACAACAACATTCTGGAGCATCGTTGAAAGGATGCAACCGAAAGAGGAACATCAACATTCCAGAGCATCGCTGAAAAGATGCAGCCGAAAGGAAGAAAATTGTGATACTTTGGCCTTGACTTTCCAAAGCACCATTGAGTGATGCATCAAAATGCAGGATCAGGATGAGACGTGGAACCAATTTGATGTGTAGATTCAGGAACATTGCAGCAACAATTTCGGAGCATCATAGCAGCTGAGCTAACAAATTTTGGAGCATCACAACAGGGTGCACCAGAATTGGGTTCGCCAAAAGATGAAATCCTACAAAATATAAAAAAAGCTTTAGCCAATTCCAAATGGTGGAATTGATGACGAAATTTCAGAAATTTCATAAATGAAATGATTGATTTTGATTTTATTTTTTTTGGCAACTATATTGATCTTGCCACAACAAAGTCAATGTAGTGGATTTCTCCCTACGTTTCTACCACTTTTGTAAACTCCTCTTTGTTAACGGGTTTATGGTAGATGCGTAATCGATGCCCATTAACCAAAAGAGTTTGGGTGTCACCATCAATTGGTTTTAACTGGACTGAACCATTAGCAAACACTTCAGAAATCTCGTATGGTCCCAGCCACTGTGTCTTGAGTTTCCCTTGATGATCCTTGTATTTGGAATCAAATAATAATGCCCAATCCCCGATATGGAATTATTTTTCTTTGATATGTTTGTCATGCTAGACCTTACATTGTTGTTGGACTAGTTCAATTTGATGGACGATGTCCAAACATAATTCGTCTAGTTCATTGAGCTATAAGACTCTCTCAACTTGAGCTCGTTTAAGATCCATGCCCAATTCCATGGTTGTCCTAAGGGTTTGGATCTCGAATTCGATGGGAAAGAGGGGCTTCTTCCCAAAGACTAACTCATAGGGGCTATAACTAGTGGTTGACTTCCAAGTCGTGTTGTAGGCCCAAACAGCTTTCGGTAGTTTCCTAGCCCAATCTTTCCTTCTTGAAGAGACCGTTTTTGTCAAAATATTTTCCAGCTCCCTATTAGTGACCTCGACTTGACCATTTTCTTGCAGGTGGTAGGGTGAGGACTTCTTGTGACTTACTTGGAAGTGATTTGTGAATGCCAACAAGACTTTAGACATAAAATGGGGGCCTTGGTTTGTAACAATTGTTCTTGGAGCTCTGAATCTTAGAAAGATCATGTTATAAATAAAGTCAACTACCTGCTCTTCCCTAGCAATGCGTAATGCTTGTACTTCTGTCCACTTAGTCATGTAGTCAGTATAGACCAAAATATACTCTTTCCCTTGCAAAGGAGGGTCTATGGGACCAATGAAATCCAATCCCCATTTTTCAAATGGTTCAAGAACTACCTGAGGTTGTAGGGGCATTTCATTGGATGCGGTTGGTCTTCCTACCCTTTGGCATTCATCACACTTGCGAACGTACTTCTTGATGTCCTTATGCATTGAAGGCCAATAGTATTCTGCTCCCAGAATCTTGTGAGTTGTCCTTTTAGCAGAATAATTCCCTCCAAAAGGGTCATCATGACAGACCCTCAGGATACTGTAGGTCTCATTTTCCCTAACACACCATCGCAAAACCATATCGGGTCCACATTGAAACAAGATTCCATTAATCCATTTAAAAGGGGAACTCTCTCTTACGAGGCGTTTCTTCTATTTTTATGAAAAGTGAGGTGGTACTTATTTGGTGGCTAAGTAATTCACAATATCGGAAAACCAAGGAGTTTTAGTGGAGATGGCGAACAAATTTTCATCTAGGAATTTGTCCTATACCAGAGCACAGTCTCCATCATGTTTTATCCAGGATAAGAAATCTGCGAGTACGTTGGACTTCCTTGGTTTGTCAACAATTGTCACATTGAACTCCTGGAGAAGGAGTAACCACCTGATTATCCTTGCATTTACCACCGATTTATTCATGAGATACTTGATGGATGCATGGTTTGTGTGCACTGTAACTTTGTATCCTATGATATAATGCCTAAATTTATTGATGGCGTGCACTACAACCAAGAATTATTTCTCTGTTGTGGTGTAGTTTTTCTTTGTTGGCATCATATTTTTGCTGATAAAATATATAACATATTTCCCTCCATTCTCAGCTTCTTGCCCTAGAACCGCTCCAATGGTGTCATCAGACACATCACCATAAATGTGAAATGGCAGGTTCTAGTTAGGTCCTCGTAGGATAGGGGCAGAGATGAGTCTCTCTTTGATAGTTTCAAATGAGGACTGACACTCGGGTGTCCAAATGAAGTCAACATTTTTCTGAAGGAGAGAAAACCTCGGGGCTGCAATTTTGCTAAAGTTTTCTATGAACCTTCAGTAGTATCCATGTAAAACCTCATCCTGCAAATGTGAACAGAAAATAATACAACTTAAAATAATTCAGGCACTTAAATAATCTAATATTCGGATTTCCTAAATCCAAATTGAATCAATATCTATTTAAATACAAATCAACTTTCACTCCTAAGTCATTTTTATTTTAAGATTTTATTAACCCATGCATTTACATGCTTTTATTAATATATAAATACTTCTGTTTACAAATCATAAGGAAATTAAAACTAATTGTTAACTCAAATTTCACAAACAAATATAAATAGAAATCTTAATCCTTCTAATAAAATCATCTTATTATAAAACACCTACTTGTGCATTGTATGCATTAATTAACGATATAATATTTCTTTTAAATAAATATATATATTTCTAATTACATAATCTAATTATTATTTTCAATGTTTATTTTAAAATATCAAATTGTGCATGTGCATGCACCTATTTAAAAATATATTTAAATATCATAAAATTATATGCAATTTTTCTAATATATACTTTTAAACAAATAAATAAATATATAAATATAAATTAACAATTTTCAGACAACCCTAATCATAAATCCCGTATGTTGCGACTTTAATAACTTTTGTTTTCGGATCTGGGTTTCTCTGAAATTTTTACTGAAGGTGCGCAATCAAGTCGTCTAAAACATATAAAAAATTCAGCCCTACCCAGTTCGTAAATTTTGAGTTATGATTAATTTAGTGACACACTATCTTTGTTGTTTTGATTTTCAAATTACCAGAGGTTTCCAATTATTTTGGTTTTCTCAAAAGATTTCATTTTCAATCCTACAGAGTTTTCTAATTCTTCAAATACTTCATTTTAAATTTTCTATCGTGTTAAAAATCTTTCCCTACAAAGATTTAAATCTTCACGGTAATTTATCATTTTTTACAGAAAATAAATTATGTTTCCAGAAAAGGTTTCTAAGTTTTGATTTAAATTCAACAAATGTTCAATAATTCCACTATAATTTTCTCTATATAAATCTATTTCGAATAAACAAATTACACAGAGGATTTAATTATTTTTCTACAGAGGTTTCATTTTCACGACAATCTTTTAAAAGAAAGAAACAAGAACTTCTACAGTATTGAAAAATCATTTCCTAAAACATTTCCAATTTGCATTACAGTAATAAAATAACTTTTTAATTTCAAATTTCACAAAAATAGTAAAGAACCTGTTACAGAAGAATGTTGCCTCAAGAAAATGTTGCCGAGCTTCTCTATAATTTCAATTCTCAATGTAGCCAAAACTTTCTTCAATGCAATTGCCTCCTTCAGAAGACACAACAAAAAACACAGCCAAGAATTCTACAACAAAATAATTCTAAAACAATTTCCTCTGAGAGATCCACAATTTCCTCACCAATTTTCCACAACCCATAGAAAAGTTTTCTTCAATGCAATTGCCTCATTCTAAAAGACACAACAAAAAACATAGCCAAAAAATTCTACAACAAAATAATTTTAAAACAATTTCATCTGAAAGATCCACAATTTCCTCACCAATTTTCCACAACCCATACCAAAACTTTTCTTGTGAAACAACTTTCTTTTCTTTTCTCCCAAAAATCCTCTCTGTGAATGAATTTTCAACAATTAGATCACAAATTTCTAACTCTCAGTTATTTTAAACAAAATATCTAAAATATCTTTTCCCTCAACAATTTAGATATTTTCCATTCATATGCATTTAAATATAATAATACAATTTACTAATTGCAACCAATTTAAATATTTTTACTTATTTAATTCCCATTTATTTTCAATAATAAAATTTACTCAATCAGCATAACAAAAATTTATTTATTTATTTATTTTAAAGCCCTCACAACAATAATTCATTTAATTAAATATTTAAAATTAAATAAACATTTAATCTACTAAATTAAATTTGCACAAGAATAAAATACCTAGAACAACAATGATAAATCTAA
The DNA here is from genome assembly GCA_007258455.2 of Sequoia sempervirens. Taxonomy (NCBI): domain Eukaryota; kingdom Viridiplantae; phylum Streptophyta; class Pinopsida; order Cupressales; family Cupressaceae; genus Sequoia; species Sequoia sempervirens. Next base: position 100,728 of record VDFB02258294.1, on the reverse strand, counting down.
GACCAAATTCAAATTGACGACACACTGTACTAGGGTAAAGGTATGACGAGGTAACCCGTTACTATCTCCCAATATTATTGTTGAGTAGTGGACACGCTCAGACCTGTGTAACCAGGTGAAGCTAATGTCATGTACCTGCAATCCTGCAAACAAGAAAATGTCACACATGTATACATATAATAAATCATACACACCGTAAAGAGAGAATCGCGGAAATCACATGACACTCGTGAGCGAGTAATGCAATACCGTTCTCTTCACCAATACAGTCATATCAAGATTGACAAAATTAAAACATCAATAATCAATAAATGAGCATGCATCATTATTAATTCAAATAACAACTATGCTAATGTGAAAGCATGTTATAAACAAATAATTAGTCACAACATAACCAAAACACATAACAAAGAAAGCATTGTCGATCAAAAGATCCAAAATGGAGGGGTGTTACAATCCAACGTACCTAAGAAACTCCTGACATCAGTCTAAGTTTTTGGGATCTCAAGTTTTTGTATGACTTTGATTTTCTTAGAATCAACCTTAATCCCTTCGGCTGAAATATGATGTCCTAGCACTATTCCTTGTTCCACCATGATTAAGAATTTCTCATGACTAAGGGACAACCGATGATCCTCACACCGTTTTAACACTTTTTCTAGATTAGTGAGGGCTTCGTCGAAGGTTGAACCATATACAATGAAGTCATCCATATAGACTTCCACACACTCATTTACTAGCTCAACAAATATAGCCAGGATGGCCCTTTGAAATGTGGTAGGAGCATTACATAGCCTAAAGGGAAGGACCCTATATGCAAATGTCCCCCAAGGGTAGGTAAAGGTCATCTTATCTTGGTCTTCCGCTACTACCTATATCTAGTTGTATGCATGAATGGAAGGGGAAAATAATCTCTATGTGTCGCTTTGTTGAGCTCCCTATAATCTACACACACTCTCCACTTCCCATTCTTCTTTGGAACTACAACCAAGGGTGACACCCACTTGCTGTCAGAAATTGGGTAGATAAATCCTACCTGCAAGAGTTTCTCAATCTCAATTTTAATGATGTCTTTGAGGGCCAGATTGAGTCTCCATTGTGGTTGGCAAAAAGGTCAAAAATCTTCAGTATAGATATGATGTGTACACACACTATGGTGATTTCCTCTCATATCTTTCTAGTCCTAGGTGAACACTTTAGATCTACTCACTAGTGTATTAAATAGTCTTTGTTCTTCCATCTCAGTCAACCAACTATTGATGTTCAAAGTTTTTCCTGGTAGCAACATAATAGTTTTGACTCCTGGGTAATTGGATGTGACAGTGTGAATGGGCCTTGTCAGTGTGTTAAGTGGAAAGTTGTGCGATATAATTTTATGAAGCCGAGCAACATCTGCAAAGAAATGGCAAGTTTTTGGAAATAAGTTCATCAAAGGGCAAGGAAATCCAATAAACTTAGCATTATCAAATTCTACTTGATCTGTGTTGATTCGATGTCCTAAGATTTCTTCTACATCTGACATCTCTTCATTGTTGGAGTCTATTGCAATACTTTCCATGTCATTCTCTAATTCTTCACCATGTTGTTTGATGACTACCATGGCCAACAAAGCCAAATTTTCCTGTCCAGTAGGACTTTCTGGTTCATCAACCCATATTTTATCATGTTCAGTAGGCTTGGTAGGAGGATACAAAAACAAATGTTTTCTATTAGATCCATGGGAAATGGTCATTCCTCCCTCCCTACAATCAATTTTGGCTGCAACTGTAGCCAGCCATGGTCATCCCAGAATTATTGGATAACTGTCCTTGGGTGTAAGGGATTCAATTATCTGGAAATCCACTGGATATTCCCATCCATCCACCTTGACAAGAACATTTTCAATGATGCCTTTGGGAATAGCTATGGATTGATTTGCCATTTGTAGGACTGTAGTTATGGGGCATAGATCAGTGAGTCCTAATTTTTCCATCACATCAACAGTCATTACATTAATGGCTACTCCGAGGCCCACTAAAGCTTTGGGTATTGCTAGCTCATTAACTATTACTGTTATAAGTGGATTCCTTGGGTCATCATATTTCAGAGCAGTGATTGTTCCAGCTAACAAATCAGCTAGGTATCCATTGATATGAACAGTGTTGATTCATTTTGGCTTCCTCCCTGGAGTTTTGATGCACAACTATTTAATCAACTAGTTTAACTCAGGGATTTCTTTAATCGCTTGTAACAAGGGAACTTCAATCTGCAATCGTTTAATTTCCTATATTAATGCAGTTTTCGTAGGTGAAGTTATTTCTGGAGCATCTTTCACAGAAATTGGTTTCAATCACTTTGGAAAAGGGGCTTTGGTTTTGTCTTTAGGCACGAGATTTTTTATTCAGTTGGAGACTAACCCTCCTCCTCCTGAGGTAGGTCGCAACTCCTGCTACAGATGGCGGGTCAGGCTCATGTTGTGTAGTGTATTGGGTTTTTTTGATGGGTGCGAGTGTTATTGTTGTTTCCTCAACATACTTCTTGACAGGTTCATCTATGATTTCTTTGATAGTCAGCTACGAAAGTGTTTTACTAGACCTCAACTGTAGGTTTCCACAGTGTATTGCATTGAGTCCAGTGACATTGTCTTGTTCGACAGAATACACTAGAGTATTTGGATGATTGTTCTTTGGATTAGGGACTGGTTGCACCGGAAGTGGTAGTTGGTTAACTTGTTTAGTCAGTTGAGTGTTCTGAGGAGGTGGTAAGAGAGTCTATTGAGTAGGCATCCTCCTAGCACCAAAATAAAATTGATGCTAGGGTTGATTCCATTGAGGAATGGGATTTTGAGGGTACCACTACTGTTGCGGATGGTGGGTCCATTGAGGGTTACCCCAAGATTGGTTTGTCTAGTCTAGTGGTCCCCAAGGATAGGTTCCCTAGTTAGAGGGTATTGGCGGTGGTTCCTGAGGCTAGGGTGTCGCCCATTGATTATTGTTCCAATTTGATTGGGGCCACCAGTTAGGATTAGAATTCTGGCCATCGAAAAAATTACCTCCAGTTCTTTGGTTGACAACATTCACTTCTTCCTCGACTAGAGTTGTTATTTTCTTGGAATTTTTGATGGCGTTCAATAGATTGCATTGATCGGTGGAGTGGTTCTTGTCACATACTTGACAAATGTCAATCTTGTCAACTTTGTCTAAGAGACACTCTCTGAAAAAATGTTTGTTTCAACACCTAGGACAATAAATAGACAAATTCTCAGGATTTATGGTTTTAGCTTGTATGTCATCTAAGGTGATGTTTAGTTGGACAAGAATGTCAGTCTTGAAATTGGCCAATTCCTCACGAACTTTATTTATGTCATTAGAACCACGTAAGGGGGTGGACTTCCTAATACCTCCACGAGTACGGGAGAAGTTTTGACACAATTCCATTATTTCTTCCAGTCTCAGTTGGGACATGTGTCCTTTTCCCATTAAGTCTAAACTCCTCCAAGCTTCATCATCGAGACCTTTGAGGAATAAGGTCTTTAAAATATCGAGACTTATGACTTCTCCACTGCAGTGTTTGGTCAAGAAGATAAACCTATCTAGGTAATCTTCTAAACTTTCATCCTCATTTTTTCCTTATTATGAATAGTTCTTATTTTCTATCACTCACCCTGCAGTAACTTTGGTATTTCTACAAAAAGACAGACTCCATTTCATCCCAAGAGGTTATCTACTAAGAAGGTAGTCCCATAAACCAGCACATAGCTGAGCCTTTCAGAGGGGAAGGGAAAAGTTTTAGTTTCTGATTATCATTCTTGTAGTCATATGTTTGAAACAAGACTTTGAATTCAAATAAGAACTGATTAGGGTCCTCAGTAGACAAACCTCAAAGGGTTGGTAAGAATTCTGGTGAGATTTTTTTCATTGTTGTGTCATCATCTGCATCAATAGAAATCGGATAAGTGAATGTGCATGGCGGGGGTCATCATTATTATTTTTAGAATTTCTACGGTCACCCATGGTGTTGAAAGGGGTGTGATCCTCTTCCACAACTTGCTTAGTGGCAGGAGATTCAAGTGTTTGCGAGAGAATATGCTCCTTGACTACTATTCGTTCTCTTTCTGGGGTATATGGGAAGGTCTCAGGTTGACCCCGTTTATTCAATTCCTTTGTAAGTTCTTGGTCTGAGTTTCCTTCCTCCCTACTTGTTGTTGGTACGTCGAGTGGGGGGGGTTTTGGTATGAATCTTCCGTGGGGGCCTCATTTCCTGACCATGCGGAAAATAATCCAAAGAATTATTCCTATCCATAAGAGAGGTATTCAAGATATCTCCTACTAACACTAGAAAAGGGCTTCCCCGACAACGACACCAAAAAGTGACAGAATGTCGTTAGGTCCTAACACTTTAGTGAATAAACACATCAATATATCGACCAGGAAATGTCCAACGACTGTATGCAATAGAAGACATCTCGACTTCTCTCTTAAGCACTATCCAACTGAATATAAGTTCTAAGCTAAGGGGTCTCTAATCTTAAAAGCAATAAATCATCTATCTAGAAAGTGGGAAGATAACTCAAATAAAAAAATAGAAAACTAAGAATCTAAAAAGCATCACCATTAAACTAGAAAACATGAAAATGATTAATCTAAAGAATGCATAAATTGTTGAAGAAGTAAAGCATGTAAATAAATTAGGAAACATCTATCTAATGCAAAAGACAAGAAGAAAACCGCTAATCATAAGACCATTCATCAAAATCAACTGAAGAAAGGTGCTCCAGACATTCAAATGTTAAGCTCAGAGACTACGGACTTAGTTACAACCTACAGGCTTGACACTAACAGTATAACATATACTCATGAAAATGAAATACAAACTCAACTATTATTGACTAAAAGAAAATATAGAATAGGAAACATAATACTTATCTATCTATCTATCTATAACCCTCGAGTGGCCAACTCTCGGGTGAGACTACTACTTCAGATCACATGCACTGGAAAAATCTCTCTGTTACTTCATTCCACAGATGCATCCATATTACACAGTGATTTAAAGAATGGCTGGAAAACTCATATTCATATTATGGTTACTCAAAGACAAATTGGGAGCATAACAATAATCTTCTTCTCTCATGTTATTCATTATGTGTAACAGTTACATATTTATATGAAAAATGACTAACAAAAATCCTATTTTCCAGTCGATAGTCTTTTTAATAGATTTCCAATAGTAGGACTTTAAAGCCCATGATATACAATATTAAAGAGGCTTGTATGAGCCATTAAAGTTTTTGCAACTGAAAGATAACAAAATTATAAAGACTCGGCCAAAACGTGTGCTCCTGGAATTCCGGCACTCGCTCGCTCATTTTCAAAAGTATGAAGATCCACATTCATTTTCCCTCTTGACTGGAGTGATGATTGGAAGTGGAATTGACCTGCAAAATACTCAAGACTAAACCATTAAATCAGCATAAGTTAGTTCAATTCAATCAACTCCAAGAAATAAAGTTTGTACACTTATTCAGAAAAAGAAGAGCAATTATTTTTCCTAAAGGTAATCAATTGGCAAGGTTATTAAGGTTGACGGGTTTAGATTTACATATTGAGCCCATTATATTGATGAGGTTATTTTTACCTCATCAGTTACAATTCTGGTTTTCCTCATTTTCAACGTGTTACTGCAGGACCAGTATGTGGGGGAATTTTGAAATACAACTAAAATTTGAGTTGAAATGACATTTTTGTAATGAAATCTGCATTTTGATCCAGAAGCTTGTCTGCTCCCTTACATTATAAAAGGGAATTCAGGGCTCATTTGTAGGGGTTCTAATTTTTTGAAGTCTTTTTGTCCAGTATATGCAAGGGTAGAAATTAGGAAGGATACCTGTGAACAAAATAGTCGAATTGTCTTGGCTTTCAAGTTATGCATATGTAAATCTTAAATAGTCTTATAGAAATTACTGATGTCAAAACAAATCTTATGCATAAAGCATTTACTCTCCTCTATAAATTATCTCACAAATTTTGAATGAAATATCAAGTATATTTTGTTTGAATGCATGCTCTTATTTATGCTTTGGTTCAAAGAATCAATTAGATGCTTAAGTGAGGTCATGAATTTGTGAGGATTTCTAAAGGATTTGGTAAGAAGTGATGTTTTATGCACAATGAGTTTTCATAATGTAAGGCCTTATGAGAATCGTCCAGAAATATCAAGGTTAAACAATTTCTATATAACTGATTGTAAGATGTGTGACTCCATTGCCCAATCAATGAAGACACTAATCTATTTTCCAAGGTATTTTCCATCTGAAGTATAATAATAGTATACCAGAACTTGGACTAGGGATTAGAACATAAATATCTTAAAATTTACTTACCATGAGGCATATGTGTGGAGTACTTCTTTGTTCCTAGTGAATTAATAGTTATTTGCTTAAAGATTAGCCAACCTTTGAGTGAATTATGTTATTTACCCCTCATAGGAAACAATCTATGATTTGGTCTGGTAAAGATGGTTGTAATGGGAAATTGACTAAGTGTTTTGCTTATATCATTTTATAGAGTGATTGTTTTTGTGTCTGCACCACTCCACGAATGAAGGTTTCACTCTACACTTCTAACATTATTTTTGTGGATGTTAGATGTATCTAATTCCAAGATTTCATCATGTTTTGACAAGAGGTTTGAGAGATATGAGTTACAAAAGTTCAAATTGTAGAATAATGTGTTCTTTATGTTCTTGAAGTTGAAATAATTTCTTATGTAGATCTTCTATTTCATTTCTTGTCACACCGGTTAGGTCGAGTGCTAGATCATAGGCAATTGAGGAAGTATCAATTTGTGACTCAATAGAGTCCATCTCCTTCCTTATGCTCTGTGTGGCTTCAGGCCACTTCATGCCATACTGATATAGAGCCTTTGCCTCATCAACACATCTTTCAACATCCTTTAACAACTATGAATTTTTTTTGTGTAATGGAATATTTCTTTGTAATTTCTAAGATTCTTTTAACATTGATTTGTTCTCCAATTCCTTCTCTGCTTCTTCCTTCAGTTTGGATGCATAAACCTTAAAGGAATCAATCAATAGTTTGATATTTTCCATACCAGAGAGATATGTGTCTATACTTGCATTGGGTATGGTCTCTTGTAGTGCTTTCACTACTTATTCCATTAGTTATTTGCTTCTTTGGTGTGTTCCAATGATTTATTTCCTCGTAGATGCATGAAACATACCTCCCAATTGTATCTTGTGAATGGGAGAAATCTTATCCATATTAGCATTATCTTGTTGCATTGGTAGTTGCAATAGTTGTGCAAACAAAACAGGTTGGAACTTGGGCTGCATACTTAAAATATTCTTCAAGGAATCTCTGGGGGAGCCAAAAGATTCACCTAAATCCTTAGTTGTTTCCACAACCTTTCCCTTTTCATCAACAATTCTGGAGTCAACTGGTTTTCCTTTGTCTGTATGTGCATCTTTGGATGCATCCTTATTCTTTTCTTCATCTTTTTCTTCATGTTCTTCTTCTTTCTCTGCATCAACATTCTCTTCTTTATCTTCCTCTATAGGATTTTCAATATTTACCAAAGGAGTAACTTCTTGTACTGAAGGAGGAGTGATGATATTTTCCTTTGTAATGTCTTCTCTGATCACTACATCCTCACAATTTCTTTATATCATGTCCTCTACTTTCGGAGGTGTGTTGTCCTATGCAACTTCTTTATTTGTATCATGCTCATGTTGAGCATCATCTATCTGCACATCTTCTTCAATGTTTGGTTCTGAAGTGGGGGTCTCCATATTCAATTCTTATCTAACCTCTGGTATCATCCCTAGTTTCTAAGCTATCTCCTCTACTTTGTCATTTCTTTGCTTTCTGATTCTTTCAAGATCACTTTTATCTTTTCCCATAAGGGTTTTCACCCTTTCCTTAGTCCTTAGCTCCTTGCTAAATATTGTAGCTAATGTGGCTATGTCATCCTCAAAGAGAGGACCACTCACTCTTTCCAAAGATTCTTATTTTATCCTTTCATCTTCTTTTATAGCTTCTTGTCTTCTTTCCAGCAAGATGTTCCACAAATATTTAGGTACATTTTTCTTGATGTTCCATATGTCCACCTCAAGAACAACAATGTATTTGATGATAGCTTCAATGATGGTGGCCTTTTCCACCTCATCTGCATCTTTATACAGAGCTATAGTTTCTTCCAACATCTCATTTTGCAAGATACTGTTAAATAGTGCCTCTAATTTCTTGGGGGAAAGAGGCCTTATCGATTATTTTTGTTTTTGTTCTTTTCCTTCAACCAGAGTCCTCTCTGTTCTCCATTCTTCTTCTTCTCTAGAGAAGCCTTCTTGGCTTCCTTAGATTCTTTTCCCTCATATGTATCTTAAATGCTTCTTTTTTATTTCTCTATCTCCTATTCACTCTCACAATCAATGATATCAATTCTTTTTCTTTTTGAACTAGCTTCACCTTATGAAGCGTCACTTCTTCTCCTGTGGACCAACTATGGTCCTTCTTCTTCCATTTCTTCTTCTTCTACCACTACATTGATGTCTATACTCTTCTCTCTCATAAATTTGTTCTTTACTCTTCTTCTGGAAGTAGTAGCAGATGGTGTAGCAACAATACTTTTCTTCTTTTCAACCCTTTTAGTTTGCACTACCAGAGGGGGTCTCTCCCTTATTGAAGGACTGGTAGTAGTCTTTCTCTTTTCTCCAGTAGTTGGCATAGTCCTGAAGGACTTTTGAATAGTAGGAGGAGTGGCAGCAATCCTATCAGATCTTCTTGTGCTTCTGAATGCTTCTACAACACTTAAATCTACCTTAGCTCTTTCTCTTGCATATTGTAGTCATTCCTTTGAAATACCCATTTCCTTCGCATACACATCAACCATCTTATCAACATTATTCTTGATTATCAGTTTTATTTGTTTCATGTGTACTTCCAAGGATTTTTGTTGTATCCTTTGAACTCTTCAATAAAATGTCAGCATAACCAGTAATTTCCTCTTCATAATCCCAGTGCATGAATCCGTATGTTCCTTGGTTCAACTACTTCCATCATACACTCATCTGTTGACACAAGGAAAGTGATTTCATTGTGATATTTTTCAATCATTTTCCTTGGGATTCATTCTATCTCATGCATCCTCCTTTGAAATACTGCAAATAAAGTAGCAAGAGCATCATCTTGTGCCTTTCCATCTCCAAGTCAATTCATATAGTCTCTAATATGATGGGCAATAGGTCTACCTCTTATCCATGCCACATTTTGAGTTCTAGGAAGTTGCTTTAGAAAATAGAAAAGTAAAAACACCACTAATGTCCCATACTTGAATACACACTTCTTTTCCTTAGTTTTCTTTAATTCTCCATCAATTGTTGCCTAAGCAACACAGAAAGATCATATAGTCTGCACCATTTTCAACCATCTCATGTGCCACATTGATTGTGGTGGTAGATATTGAATTGTCCCTATTTGTGAAATAATTTTTATAGCTAATCATCATTGTTGCATATCTTACATTTGGGTTTCTAATGGGATCCACTGTTATAGCTCTCTTGTCATGTGTAGCACTCGTTCTTTCCATAATTTCACTTCATTCTTAAAGGATTTTAGCACAGTAACTGGTCTAATGGAGCATAGACTAGTAACCTCTCTAATTACTTCTTTTGTTATCATGTTAGGCATGTTGGTCCAGAAAAAATTGTCATGGATTTTTCTTAAATCCATCCTAACCCATTTGTCCTCAATTTTTTTTTAGGAAACCATTGCCACACATCTAGTTTCTTCGTGACTAGGTTTTGAAATTATAGCTTTAGGGCGTAGTTATCTCCAATAAGCTCATTAACCCAAAAATCCCTAACTTAGAATGATCAAATTCTTCTATCTTGCCATGAATATAGATCCTAATATCATCAATCAGTAAAACCCCATAAGGAATATGAGAGAATGCACCTAACGGGTCATCTTTTATGGATTTCATGGGATACTTCTTGAATTTTGGTTGTGGTTTTTTTGTAGCTTCAATTTCCCTTGGTGTAGCCATTTCAGATGTATTCAAATTACCTTAAAATAGTGTTCTTTGTGAAAATAGGAAAAAATGGAGACTGTAAATACCTTTTGTTTCGCTTGTTGAACTAGGGTTTCAATGCACTGAATCTCAATTTTCCTTGAACACTTTGGATTTTTTCCTTGCTACTTTGGTCCTTCTCAAATGCTTTTGTGAAATGAATTTTTGTTAGTGAAATCACTTATAACCTTTTGATCTGACCTAATTTTGCATGAAATGCTTCAACCAATAAAGTTGGAAACCCTTCCTCTGTATGCATAGTCAACTTCTGAAGCTTCACAAACTTCCACACCATCATATTTTCTTCTATAATCTTCACCAATAGATCGAGCATGTTAATCTACACCATATATCTTCATGCTGAGACCTCAACACCTCTTTTTTGGAGGGGGAAAAGAGATTTCCATTAAAGTCCCCCCTAAGCCAAAGCTTTTAGCTTAGTTTCTGGAGGAAAGATCTACACCGGATGAAGGTACATATTCATCTTGGACTTCTATCTCTTCCTTCTTTCTCCAAATATTTTCCATTTCCTTCTTTGTCTCTATCGTCCATCAATCTTTTTAACCGGTTCATTCCTTTTTACTAGATTATCTTTTCTTGTATTTCTGCTTCTGCAAAACTTGGCAATATGTCTAGGTATAATGCAATTATGACATGTGACATTCTTTTGAACAATATTCCTTCCATTCACTCTAGATCTGCATTGATTAGCTTTGTGTCCAAATCCATAGCATGTATAACAGTAACCATTGAAAGATTGAATCATTCTACAATTTTTATAGCCATTCATCATTTGATTTCTACATTCACTAGCTGTATGACCAAATCTTTTTAATGTAAAACATTGACCAGAAAAGGATGGGACATTATAATTCATTCTTCTTCTACATTCCATTGCCTTATATGTCTAAATTTGTTGCAGGAATAACAAAAACCATTGAAATATGGGTACCTTCATGCATTTGGTTGTCTTACAGGTGGTCTTTAAGCTTCATTTCTTTGATTTTAGATCTTGCCATTGTTCTTCTTAACTTCAATCTTCCTTTTAGTATTTGATGTCTAATTTGACTTTGAACTTCTCCTATCTCATATCCTAAACCTTCTTATCTTTAGAGCCTTTCTAATTTGCAATCATTTCATCAAGTTTTGTAACACTCATTTTGAATTTATCTTCATGACTTCTTGATTTCTCCAAATCTGATCTCAGATTTACCACTTCTTTCTCAAGCCTCAAGTACATTCCTCTGATTTCTTTCCACCATTGCATTCAAGCATTCGTCAATTATTTTCTTCTCTTCAACTTGCACTTTCAAACCAGTGATGGATTCATTTGCTTGCTTCAATTGCTAACTGACTTCCTTATTCCTTTCTATGAACTTCTTGATTTTCTCTCTCAATTTTCTGATGCATTCATTTTCTTCTTTGATGTTTTCTTTCAAATCTCTATTTTCATCTTCAGTCTTTTCAATATCTTCAAGGGAAAATTTTAGTTCTCCATATTTCTCAAGCATGCAATCTTCTTCTATAAATCCAACTATTAGAATCTCTTCCAAAGGAATAGGAAACTTTCTATCAGCCATGTGTTCAACTTCCAAGACCTTCCTAAAGCGATTAAGCTCCTTCTAAGGAACTAAGCTCTGATTCCAATTGTTGAACACCTGAAATACTGAGAGGGGGGGTGAATAAATATTCCCTTAAACCATTCAAGCTTTAAACATCCAATCACCAAAACATATTCAATTGTAGTAAGGAAAGAAAGAATAGAATAGTAACAACACCACATAACACATGAACACTAGGATTTTTACATGGAAAACCCAAAATGGGGGAAACCATGGTGAGGGTTAGCTCACAATATATTATAACTGGTTATAGTATATTTATAGAAGTGCTCACTGCAAGGGGACTCATTGTCCATAGAGAAAAATATAGAAGAGAGATGGTGGCCCATAGCCTATTTTGAACTAAATTATAGTTGCAATTGACACATGCATGAATACAATCCCATTGAAGCACAATAAATAAACTATATCCAATTCTAATTCAACACTCTGCCTTACTCTTCATTCGTACAACTCTGATCTTCAACTCAACATTCACAACTTAACTTCACACTGATATGATCAAATTCACATCACATACATGTATATATACCATTCTTAACATACACCATATCTCACCCAAAACACTGAAAAAAAATCTAACATATATTTGCATCAAACATAACATTAATTAGGTTGACCTAATTAGATGTAACAATCAAAATGTAACTTGTCGACTCCAAAAATTTTCCTCCACACAATGTGCCACAATTCAAAACAAAAAACAACTTAAAATAGGTCGGCGTGGACCTATAATTAATCCCACATAAGATCGCAATACTTACTTAACCTTTGCACAACATCAAACATGTTAGGGCAGCACAACATAAGACCTAATAGTAAAATCCTTCAACTATGTATCACATCTCGAAACATGGACCTCAAAACTCTACGCCAACTTGAATTCATACTCTACTGCCATCTAGAAACTTATCCTCAATTTAAGCACAAAGTCAAAAACTCATCCACGGAGACGTGTGAAATCTCCCACACAACTGCACTGTACAGAAAACAATTGTAATTTCCAGGTCAAACTTCTGTAACTCATATCTCTCAAACCATTTGTCAAAACATGATGAAATCTTGGAATTAGATACATCTAACATCCAAAAAAATAATGTTAGAAGCATAGAGTTAAACCTTCATTCGCAGAGTGGTGTGGACCCAAAAATAATCACTCTATAACATTGTATAAGCAGAATTGACACTTAGTCAATTTCCCATTGCAACCATCTTTATTGGACCAAACCATTATGAAAAATGTCTTCCTCAACAACTCAAAGAACTATTAGAACTAATCAAAATGATCTGCAACTAAAATCTTCTCATAAGTTACAATGTTGACATTAATGACAACACTGCAACACATTGTTATATACCTTCCATGCTCATGTTTCCAAACAACATCATCAATGACGATCTCTCTAAAATTCCTACAATAGATATGGAATTCCCATTTCAACATTGAGAAAAACATTCACTTTTTCATCTAGTGGCAATGCAAAATGCTAAGGAGACTCCAGAAAATAAAAATAAGCTTCAAGAAAGGCTTCATAAATAGTCAATATTGGATATTGAGATCATAATAAACATTTCATGTTTAATGCATATGAAACGGCCTCAAATACAATACACTTAAAAGAAAAATCTAAACATTTTCAGTTTGGGAAAACTACATCACTAGAACACACATGTTGATGGTTGAAGGAGAATAACTTGAAGATACAATTATTAAAAATATGTGAAAGTTTTGCACATGCCTATTGAGAGGGAACAACCTTTGTTAGGACAACACCGACCAAATCAACATATGAATATTAGAGAAATAACAATTCCTCGTGTACGAGGAATCAAACTATAAGGACTGATTTCTATTCATGAAATCTCTAATTTTAGGGTTAAGATGGAAAGAAAGAGAAATGATATGCAAAGAATATTTTCCATCTCACAAATCAAATTAGCTTAATTAATCTATTATTATCAACTATTTATTAATGATTTAGAGCTTTGTGTTCATGTTAAAATTTCTCCGATCTTGAATTTTGGGTCTTCCTTCTAGGGTTTGTTGAACTACAATATTGAGATACAACACTTTATTTGATATCATTTATTATGTTGTTAATAAAATATCTACCGCAATCTCATCTCCCAATTATGATAAATCTTAGAGTCAAATCATTAATAGATATGGATCATTTTGGACCTTCTTGTGTATAAAATGTTTAAAAATATATACTTGAATAAAGAAGAATAATTTGAAAATGAGAATCATCTTGAAAATATTAAAAATAACAAGAAGATGGATATTGCTAACAAGTTATTGATGATTAGAGAGTATATGTTACTAAAAGTTTGATTAATATATAATCATGTAGATTAATGGATGAGTTTCATGTTAAGCTTGTGTTTCAAAATCTTATGAAATTGAAGTATTTAAAGGCATTGAAAAAATTATGAATGGATATAATACTCTACATAATATCTCTCCCCTCACATTCTCAAGATTCTTTATCCATTCTTCCCTCCCAAACTTAAACCCAAACTTTTCCTATTTCATACTCCACTTCCTTTATTACTACTCCTATGTTGTTATCATCCATAAGCAACCTTCATCTCTAATATTCCTTGTATTTACATCATTTACTTAATTCTATATTCCATATACACCATATTTACATCCTTTACTTAATTCTATATACCATATACACCATACTCTCCTTCTCGCAAAACCTCTTTTTCAAGCCTATCCTACTATTCTTCCCTTTACCATTCCATTAAAAATAATTTATAATCAACCTATTACCACTAATATTCCCACATATTCCCCTGCATCCCTCAATATATCCTTGATAACATCATTAATGACTTGGTAAAGTTGAAAATAAAGTCAATACTTTATCTTTTTAAGATCAAAGAAGAATATTCATCATGAATTAATTCTCAATAATACTATCAATTTTCTATAAAACAATATATTTGAAATATACTATATATTCACATTCTTAATTCTACATCCCATATACACAATAATCTCATTGTTCCTCCAAAATCTCTTTCTCAAGCCCATCCTTCTACTCTTCCCTTCACTATTCCATTGTAAACCATTTATAATAAACCCATTACCACTAATATTCCCCCACACTCTCCCACCAATCTTCAATATACCCTTGATAGCATAATTAAACAAGGGTTGCGGTATAGCTGCAGTCCCTGGCTAAATAAATATAGCAAGTAGTTGATAAAAAAGAAACAATCATGCCATTGCTTATTGAAGACATAGAACATTGATGGAAATGATAAAAAAAAAAAATAGAATTTGCATTGAAATATAACTCAGCTAAACATATTTAAGACACATCATGATACGTGCACAATTAAACATCTTGAGATTATATAACTTGTTGAACATTGGACACATGCTAGAAAAGAAATACCAATGACCCAATAATTAATATGAAATCAAAAAAACTTGTCAAATGTGTGCATGCATATCAGGCACAAGTTTAAACAAATGCAGCAAATTTTTTATCACCTGTAGCATTCCACCCAACTCCTGTAGCATCCTACATAATACTAGTAGCACGATGATCTAAACTACTGAATTATTGTTGCAGTAAGGGCACTTTCTGAGAAGTGTTTGGCATGTTTATTACACTTGAATTATTTTGACTTCGAATTTTTTCAAATATTTGTTCAAATTGAAATGAGCTGCACTTTGTTTATAGTTTGCTGTAGGAAGATCAAGTAATAGCAGAAGTTCAGTTTATTCAACCTTTTGTTTTGTTTAGCAACATGTTTTTTATTGACTACTCCTAACCTTCTGCCATGTTTTGTTCTTTTAATTTAAGAGTTTTTCTAGTGCGATGCTACATGTTAATTGTGGTTTATTCTTCACAAATTTAAAAAAAACAAGTTTGAGAATTTTATTAAAGTTTTGAACTATTTCTGTGTTGCAATCAAATAAGAAGTTTATATTCAAAGAGAAAATTTTTTGTGTCGGCATATTTTTGGCCTAATTTTTGTTTAAGGTGTAAACTATTGTTGATATTAATCTATGTTGCAATAAAATCAAAATTCTCTGCTGAAATGGTAGTATTTTTATAGCTTCTCTTGGTGGTAGTCTTGGGAAGCATGACATTAATGACAATCAAAATTGTCAATTTATTTGTAGGTAGAAGTCTTGAGACGCATGACATTATGTGATGATGAAAACAATCAATCTTGTGAATCTGCTTTAATTTTTATACATTATTTAAAAAAAAAAAAAGGTGCAATGCATCCAGATTATTAGAGGTAAACACTTTTGACTGGAGCTATGAATTGGGTACAAGAAACCACAAGAAACTACCAAACCCACGAGCGCATTGGCCCAACGAGGGTTTGAACCCTGGTGGCCGTCACTACAACCAAGTGACTTGACCACCGAACCACGCCCTTATCAACTAATTTTTATACATTATACTTATACTTTTTTATTGAATTTGTTGTTTAAACCATACATTGAGATCAGTAATTATAACTTACAATATAGGCTTGTTAATCTATAGTCCATGCCAAATGATGCAAGCATGGGGAAATGCTTTTGCATACCCATAACTGCAAAACTTAACAAAGAAAAAGAAAACCCATTAATGCACCTATAGGATTAATGAGAAGTATAAGATAACATGTAGTTGTGTATACTTAAGCAGAAAACATACATAAAATTTGAGCAAAATCACAAATATGAATGCTTACCTCAACAACTCATCATGATCAAAAGACAACCAAGTTTTCCTCAGAGCTCTGTGCCTGTGCACAAAATCAACCCCAGTTTGAATTCCAACAAAACCCAAAACCTTTGACCTATTTGAACATCACTTCAGAAATATGATACATAAAAACAAAATGTAGAGTTTTCCATGTTTGTCAAAAATGGCACCTGCACTTTGGTTTTCCATTTTTGAATAAATGGCACAAGATTGAACAAAAATAATAACACCTTCATTTTTTGCTACATCTAAACTCGGTTTGCATTTTCATATTCAATTTACTAATAAAAAATACCAATACTATTAGTTGTGTAGTTCAATACTCTTCTTGGGTAGATGTCTACAATTGGACATTGTGATTTTTTCTGCCAGATGGAGAGGAGTGTCATGTCATATTTATTCTAATTGCTAAGGTTGACATTGATTTAGTTTTCTCAAACTTTACACAGTGTGCCCGACATTTGACATGGCCTCAAACTATTTTCTAGAAGTAAATAGATTGGCTCATAATGTTATAGATGCTAAGGCTTGAGCTGATTTTAGTTGAAATAATAATCTCTTCTGTGCCAACCAACATAGCTCCTAATGAACAAATAAAACAATACCTTGCCTTAAAAAAACTGAGAAAATGTACCGAACTATCCTTTAAATTCACCTCCGAATGATTTTTTCGAGTGCACAATCTTTGAGCAGTCATTGGCATTGTCATGTGGGAAGCCATTACAATAGAAGAAAAAACCAGCTTTTGGCAAACTGATGATAGAAAATCAACCTGCAAGAAACATCAACATTAGAGATGTTAAACCCAAACCAGAAAAACGACAGTCCCAAAAAAGAACTGATTGCAACCAGCACGAGGTTATTCGCAGCCAAAGAAAGCAATTAGTAAAGGAATCGAAGTCAAATATAAATAAATCACTGGTAAAATGAAAATCATGGAAGTTCAAAAGATATCATAGTTTTTCTTTTTAAAAGGATTAAAAGTAGCTCGCAGGCAACCAAACAATCACAGATTTTTTTGATAAATATGATAATCAATTTTATGCCCCTTGAATATCTACATTCCGCGTTTCATCCAGTGGCTGCAATCACCCACCTGAAAACATATCTCTTCTCTTCCGTAGCTTTTATCATAAGACGTCGATTCCATGCACTCGTCGAAGCGTAGGCTAAGTTTAAAATATAATATGTTCATATATTATATAATATATAAATTTTAAAATTGAAGCTACTTGCTTCAAGAATAGAAAATAATACTTTATGTATGTACTTTATCTTAAAATTAAAATAATATGTTAAATTTGTAATGGGTTGATTTTCTAACTTTAGGTCAATTTGACAAGTGTGTATTTGTCTTCTACCAACAAATCTAGTTTATGTATGTACTTTATCTTAAAATTAAAATAATATGTTAAATTTGTAATGGGTTGATTTTCTAACTTTAGGTCAACTTGACAAGTGTGTATTTGTCCTCTACCAACAAATCTAGTTTAGTAGAATGTGAACTCTTATTTTCTATTTCATTGAAATTTATGTTTTTCTTTGATTGTCAAGGGTTGGAAGTATTTGCAAATATTTTTGGGAGATTGTTGAGTTGCTAGGGTTAAATTCTCTTAAGTCAATCCTCATGTTGGATAAGTTTTATGGTCATAAAAATGATGGGCAACAATAGGTAAGCATGCAAGTGATCTAGATGTTAATTTTGATGCAATATTCTAATTATTTTTAGTATTCCAACTAAAGTGTTCCTAGAATGATGTGAATGATAATTGCTAGATGTTTAAATGTGATTAGATGATAAATGAATGCACATTGAATGCAAATTGAGTGAATTTAAATACTAGTAAACAATATTAGGTTGACTCATGGTGGGAATAAAATGAGAAAGAGTTGACAAAAATAAAAAAATTTTGAATTTTAAGGATTAGTTTTATATAGTGAAAAATTGATTATACATCACAAGATTGACTTAGAACAATGAAATGCTAGTATTAAAGTAGTGAATAAATGTATGGACATGGGGGTGTAATAAATGTTAAGTGCATGGATATAAGTGTGGATACATATAAGACATGGTTGAATTAGTAATGCATGTAAATGAAGAAGGTTGATGGATTAGGGAATGAACCCAAAATTGCACAAGATTGTGCCATTTTTCAACATATAATTATAATAAGTCATCCCATCAAAATAAACTCATAATTAAATAGAAATTAGTATGGGTATGCAAATTTTACCATTACATTTTACCCTCACTTTGAGGTGCATTTTAATCCTTGAAAAGACCTTTTATGTTCAAAGCATCTTTATTGGATTATGTAATTTTCTACCTCATCTCCTATAAGAATGATGCACCCACCACATCATAGAGATTCGATTTTGAGATGATCTTATTGATCACCATAACTAAGTTGTTCCATGTATAAGATAAAGAACAATATTGTTTCTATCTTCTTAATGTAGGTCTATAGATCTATCTTTAGTACGTTATCATATTTGGGAGCTTAGTGAAAAAAATTTAGGATCTTTCTACATATTGACAATGTCTTGCTAGGATCCAGTGTGTTATTTTTGTCTCTTATATGTTCATGACCAAAATCTCCATAAAATCCCTCTTAGGTCTAGTAAAACCTGAAGTGAATAGGAGCTACCTACTGTTATTAATTGGTTTATTACTATATGTGAGTTGATCATGAATCTATAAAAGTTGTGTCTCGAGATCAAATAATCTAGTAACTCTAAAACCTTTGATATTTTTAGTTTTAGTTATATTGTGGATATATTATATTGTATATTGTATATTATATTTTTAATATATAATATAATACAAATTTATATAATATATAATAGAGTAGAATATAGTGTAATATATAATATATTTAAATAAATTAACACACCTAATTTTTTTATTACCATGCATATCTCTTGTGGTTTACAACATACCTTGCATAAAATCATCATTCCTGTTAAACCCCGTTGTGCGTTTACCTATTTACTATTACTATGTTAGGGTAAATTATTACATATGTGAATGTATTTGGAATTCTGATTGGAATATATATATATATGGTTGCACTTTTCTTATCTGAATCATTGGAAAATTATAAATGAATGTTTATTTCATTTGATGTTATATAATGAAATGGATATCTGGAATGAATGGTTATTGTATTTGATATTCTAACTATGAAATGTATAATGCAAATGCTTGTTTTGATGAACGACTGACTACTATGAAAATGTGTTAAGTTGGATGCAGATTCATAGTCAATCCTCCATAAGCAAGGGGAAGTATCACTCAGGAGAACTTGTTTGGGTAACCTATAATGAAACCTAACCGAGCTTACACACACTCAGTTGTAGAATGGTTGAGTCAAGTCATAGTTTGGGGAATTGGTAAGTCATCCTTTAGTATGATGTGTTTGCATTAGGAAGGATTTTTATTTTTGTTAAGAGCATTCTTGGTTTGTGTTAAGTACTTGGTGCATGTGAGTTCTATATATTGCTAGACTTGATCAATGGGATATATATACATAGAATGTATATATATGTATACATATGCATGTCGATGATAACCCATACATGTGAGATACTACGTACATGAGAATATGTAAGTAGACGTACCTATGCATGCTCATGGACAAATTGCTCATGGGCATAGGGATATCAAATGGACAATATAAGACATATATGTATATATGTATATATACATCACATGCATATAAACCTATCAATAAGTCAACAATTATATATGTGATTGATGGAATAATCGAATGTATATATATATATATATATGAGAAATATGCATATATACATATATATACACATGTCGATATACACATATGTGTTAACAAATAGGAATGTCCATACGAGTATGTCAATATATGTATATGTACATATACATGAATATAGATATGTATATACATACGATATTGTATATGAAATGTTAACTTGATCTCTTTTATTCGAATAACAAATGGACTATTTAGACAAACTTATTGTCAAGGAATATATATATATATATATATACACACACATATACATATATATAAATAGCATTTAATGCTATTAACAATGAATATATATATGTTATGGATGATTTAATGAGTATATGATATGGCCGATATAATGAAGATATAATGTTGCATATTGTAGCGCAATGTTAAGTAATTAAACTGCATATATATTGTCATTGATAAATGCGATGGAAAACACATAAGCTTATAAACTGTTGTGCATAGTTTATATTTAATGAATAGTGCATAGTGTTGTGTTGCACACTATACAAAGCAACGTGAAACATTAATGAATAAAGTAGTGCTATAAAAAAGGGAAGTCAACTCATTAGTTAAGTGTCGAATTCTTTGGAAATGATCAAGTCAGCTAAGTAAAACACAGCCAATAAGAATATTAATTGACTTATTCTTCTATGAAAAATCAAGCTAAATGTTAGGGAATGTGGTGAATTGTTGGCACCATATTATGAACTTGGTGATTCAATAGAAGTCTCTTAAACCTGTAAGTTGATTTCTAGATTAGAGTATGTGCAAATATGAATCAATGAACATGTTGTTGGCAAGAAAAGAGTTGACCTGTTGTTCTGTTTGGATGAGTATTGAGATAGGGATTTTCCACCTTTTGATTAACAAGATGAGTCGATTGAATTGAGCTAAGAAGTGTCAATACGTAGGCCTTTTTTTTAGCTTGTAGATGCTAGTTTTTGGGTATAAATAGAGGCACCCTTACCTCATTTGGATACAATTTTACTATGCATAATCATGCTTCTCCATTCTGGTGCATTTTAATTGAGGGGTTCTTATTCTACTGAGAGGTATTTTGTGAGGAAACATTAGTAAGATAAATTGAGGTGGATTTGTTGCAAAGCTGATTTTAAGAGGGGGCCAAGCTTAAGAACTGGATATTCAATTGGATTAAAGTGATTAACAAGCATGAGATTCTATTATCTCAATGTTTATCTGTTTTAGTGAAAGATTGAATGTCTTCAATTTTTTTTGGATTTGCATTTGATTACTTGAAATAGAGTAATGATCTATTTTCTTATTGGAAAGGAAAAGAGTCTTGCTGATATATTTTCCTTATGAGTGTTTGTACATACTCCATATTAAGGAGTGATTTTTTCTCATCAATAGTATTATATACTAGGATTGATGAAACGAGAATAGCTTGTTAAGTTGTTTATGCAAAATTAATTTGTAGACTTAGAGAGCTCGTATGTTATTCCTGGGGTTAAGATATCCATTGAAGGGGATAACTCGTGCTTATGCTTTATTGGTAGAGATATCATTATGTTTTGGGAAAAAGGGAATAGGTCATTTTGAGGTTAAGGACTACCTATTGAAGAAAATTAACTATGCATAGAATATAATGGCCTAAAGTCAAATTGAGCTAGGGTAGTGTATGTGAATAAGATGAATATCACTCAAAGTATTGAGTGAGAATACTTTGGCCAAAGTAGTGTGATTTCCTTTGGCTACACTGTCAGTTTACCATGTTCCTTTTAGGCATGCTAGTTCAAGATTGTAGTGGATACAAGTTCTAGTTATGTAGGGCACAACACTAAGCTTAGAATGGTTGTAGTTATGTGGTTACTTCACCAATCTCTTTGTTGAAGGGTATAGCCATCTTGCCATATGTGGAAGATGTACACAAGACCGCATATGAGTTTGTGGGTGGTGGAAAAGTGCTTGAGTGATGCTTCTCCTCCATAGCTAGTGTCCAAGATTTGAAAGGAGATTCCTGGACCATCTATATCTATTGCTTTGAAGCTCGATTGAGCTATGTATGTATTTTGTATACAATATTTGGAAAAATTGTAATATATGGAATACTATATTGGAAATGAAATCAATTCTTGAAATTTGTTGTCATTTATGTTCATTTGTTTTCTATTGGAAAATAATTTTTTTATAGCAATTGTAATGAAACATAGTTTATTTACTTGAAAGTGAAAACTTAGGAAATTTACTCGAATGAACAATTGGCATGTTACATGTGGTATCAAAGCTACCAAGTTTAGCTCTGGAACCTATGTGATTGTCATACTTTCCATCCAAAATTGAATAAGACTAATGTTTGGAAATTCTTGTGCCAGGATGGTGTGTCTCAGGTTAACTGCAAGAAAGTCAGTAATCGGGAATGAGTGCTACCTGAAAGCCAAGAAGGAAAAAGAGGCCATTGTTCATACGATTGAGGAAACCAACTATGAAAATCTTGTTTGGTTAAGCAATGCTGAGACTATTAGTCACACTTTCTCAAATTAGTGAAGTAAAGAGAAGGAGGAAGGAGGATGCCAATTTCAACTACTTACCTCTAGTCTCACCAGAAAAGTTTGATTCCTTGCCACTTTCCAGGGATATGACCTCAAAAGGAAATTTTAGTCCAACATTCATATTTAGAGACCCTAGAGTCCTTCCTATGTCGAAAGTGATTGTAATTTCCTCAAGTAATGATTCAAAGGGTTATGTCCCCATAATTATGTATCAGATCATGATAAATATGAAGGTTATTATCCCTTTTATGATAGAGTTCAGATCAAATGAGAGATGAACAAAAATATGAGGGGTATATCCCCATTGAGTTATGTGTCTAGGAGTGAATTCGAGGGATACTCTCCACTTGACTATTTGAATAGTCACTCTATTTAAATTGAAAGGATATTGATATCCTTAAATGAATAAATAAAAATAACGTGTTTACCAAAAGTTTGTGCTCAAAACTTATGTGAAATTTCTTTTATGTATGAATGAATGCTCATTTAAATATTTTCCATAAGATAGTAAGAACATGATTGAATCTAATAGAGATTAACCTTCAGGTGTAACCATTTTCTAGCAAAGGATGGTGAGAACATGAACTAATCTTGGAAGTCAGACAAGGTCCGAAGGATGTTGAAGCCAAATTGGATCAAATTTTGGCTATTATTCACAAAACCAATGCAAGGTTGGAAAATCTTGAGCACAAAGTAAGGGAAAAAGATAGAGTAGAACAAGAAGTTCCAATTAATGAATAAGTTCCTATCAATTAAGTTAAGGGAGAAAATTATCATGATCATATTCAGACCCATGAACATGGGAATGAGAAATCAACTCTCAATCTGAAGGAACTAGTAGGAAGCGTTTGGCTACTAAAATTTCTAGGGACATGAGGAAAATAACCCCACCAAAATTTTAAGGTAGCACTAGTGGGGAAGAAGCTGAGACATGGTTGATTCAAATG
The DNA here is from genome assembly GCA_007258455.2 of Sequoia sempervirens. Taxonomy (NCBI): domain Eukaryota; kingdom Viridiplantae; phylum Streptophyta; class Pinopsida; order Cupressales; family Cupressaceae; genus Sequoia; species Sequoia sempervirens. Next base: position 77,073 of record VDFB02258294.1, on the reverse strand, counting down.
GAAAAATATTTTGAGATCAAAAACTATTTTGACATCACAAAAGTGGTTTGGGGAGCCTATCAGTTAGCAAGAGAAGCCTCTAAGTGGTGGATGAACAAGAAAATGGAACTCGAGCTTAGTTCATTGAAACTTACATGGAACGAATTTGTGGAAATATTTCAGAAAAGATGGCTACCACAACTCTTTTACAATAAAAAACTCATTGATTTTCAAAATTTGAGATAGGGAAAGATGTCATTAAATGAGTATTGGGAAAATTTTACCTTCTTGTTACATTATGTACCAATGTATCAGAAGGATGAATGTTTTTACATTAGGAAATTCATTATGGGGTTTAATAGTTAGATTGGTGGAAAATTAGATGTTCATGGTCCAACCACTATGGACCTAGTTTATGAGAAGGCTATTAAGCAAGAGTAGAAGCTCAAAGCCATCTCCATCTGCCAAGAGTATAGAAACCATAAGAATTTTGGAGGAGCCCAAGTTAAACCAGATCTAAAGAAGTTTGATGGAGTGCAAGATTCTCAAAAGCAAGGGGATAAGGGAACCTAAAATAATGGAAGAGAATCAAGGAGGGAACGTAAAAGGAATAATTTCAATGGCAGTAATATCAACAGTGTTGGAGGCAATGCTAGTAGACCTAATGAATCTGGAAGGAAGAAAGGACCAACAACGAGATGCTTCACATGTGGAGGAGACCACTTTGATATAAACTTTCCCAATAAGCCTTCTGGGTCACGACCTTATGGAAACCCACTTCCTTCCCAACAAATGACATTCCAACAAAATATTCATGCCACTTTGGACAATCATCAAGTAGAGTATCAAATTACTCTAGTAGAGACTCCGGGTATTTTATTTGGTTTTCCTATTTCCATACTTATAGATACTAGAGCTACTGAAAAAAAAATTCACCTAGAATAGCAAAGCAAATATCTAGGAAAGTTGGTTTTATGGCAAAGTCATGGGTTGTAGAATATGCAAACCAAACAAGAGCAATAGTGGAACAATGCTTGTTCGATGCTAGGATTGAACTTCCTTGTTTCTCTATGGAGGTAAACCTATATGTAGCACCCTTAGGATTCTATGATGTTATCCTAGGAATGAACTAGCTTTGGAAGCATAGAGCCAAGGTAGATTGTCATGCCAAAACTATAGAGTGCTTGGAGGATTTAGGTAACCAGGTAATATTACAAGGGATACCTAGGGAAGTCAAGTTGCATCATATCTTTGCCATGTAATTACATAGGTCCAAGAAGAAATGATGCAAAATCTTTGTAGTAAAGATGGAAAAGCTTGAGGGATATAAGGAATTCATTTCTCAAGATGGTGTTGTCAACTATGGGCCACAAGACCACCAGAAGGTAGAAGATGGTGAAATGATGGAAACTGGAGAGACGGATATGGAAAAATATCCTCTTATGAAAGTTTATAGATGTGTTTCCAGAGGAACTACCTGAAATACCACCTAAAAGGATATTTGATTTCTCTATTGATTTAGTGCTTGGATCGAAACCAGTTTCAAAAGTGCCTTACAAGTTGATAAAAACTGAGTTAATGGAGCTTAAGGCACAACTAGATGAATTTTTATCTAAGGGATTGATAAGACCCAACATTTCACCCTAGGAAGTGCCAGTGATCTTTGTGAAGAACAAGGATGGTACACTATGCTTGTGCATAAATTATCAAATGCTTAACAAAGATACAATAAAGAACAAGTATCCTTTGTTGTGCATTGATGACCTTTTTGATCAAATGGGGGGAGATATTGTGTTTTATAAGATTGATCTATGATTTGGATACCACCAGTTAAGGATCATAGATGATATTTTTATGACTGCTTTCAAAACCAGTTACGAGAATTATGAGTTTACAGTTCTACCATTTGAACTTACTAATGTGCCAGAAGCATTTATGAACCTAATGAACAATGTGTTCAAGGGTTTCCTAGATAAGTTTGTTTTGGTTTTCTTGGATGATATCCTAATTTATTCAAAGAATGAGGAGGATCATTAGAAGCATTTAGAGATAGTTCTTCAACGACTAAGAGAACATAAGTTGTTTGGGAAACTCTCTAAATGTACCTTCTTTTAGAAGAAAGTGCAGTACCTTGAACATGTGATTTCAGCTAATGGTATCTCAGTTGATCTAGCCAAAATCAAGGCAGTGCTAGAGTGGCCAATACCCAAAAATGTATCTGAGGTAAGAAGTTTTATGGGTTTAGCAAGATATTGTTAGAAGTTTTTCGCACACTTTTCCAGAATATCCTTTCCTATTACTTCTTTGCAAAGGAAAGTGAAGAAGTTTGAGTGGATAGAAAAATGCCAGGAAACATTTGATCTACTCAAGGAGAAGTTGACTACCACTCCAATTTTGAAATTACCAGATCCTAATGGTGACTTCACTATTATCATAGATCAATCGGGAGAAGGCTTGGGAGGAATCTTGATGCAAGAAGGAAAAGTAATAGCCTATGAATCAAGGAAGCTAAACCCTATGAATAAAATTATGCATCACATGATTTAGAGTTAGCAGTAGTGGTTCATGCATTGTAGATGCAGAGACATTACTTGTTAGGAAAGCATTTTGAGATGAAAACTGATCATCATAGTTCAAAATATCTATTTACCCAGCCTAATCTAAATGCATGGAAAAGATATGGTTGGATTTGATATTTGATTATGACTTCAATATCAACTACATTAAGGGAAAGGAAAATCGAGTTGTCGATGACTTAAGTCATAGACAACATATTGCCTCAATAGTGACAATCCAAATCGAATTTAAAGGCCAAGTACTGCAGAAATGCAAGAAGGATGAGTACTATGAGCAAGTTAAGCAAGAACTTGCGAGAATTCCATAAGATGCAAGGTATGATTGATTTCATTTTGAACCCAATGGATTTCTAAGGTATAAGGGAAGAATGCATGTGCCTAACTCTAAAGAGTTAAGGAATATTGTGTGGAAAGAAGTTCATGAAGCACCATACTCTGGACATCCTAGCATGACAAAAATGTTGCTCGATGTGAATCCATTATATTTTTGGAAAGGGATGAAAGGGGATGTTGGATTTGTGGCTAGATGCTTAGAATGTCCAAGGGTGAAAGTTGAACATCATCATCCTATAGGATTATTATATCTGCAAGATATTCCAAAGAGTAAGTGGCAAGTCATTAGTATGGACTTTGTGCTAGGATTACCTATGTCAAGGAATAAGCATAATGCCATTTTAGTGGTTGTGGACAAGCTTACTAAGGTAGCACATTTCATACTTGGGAATATAACAGATGGAGCTCCTATCATAGCTCAAATTTTTTTTCAAGAAGTTTTAAAATTGCATGGTATTCCTGAGAAGATTATCCCAGATAGGGATGCATGTGTGACCTCAAGGTTTTGGAAAACCTTATTTTCTGCACTTGGAACTCAACTAAATATAAGTTCAACATATCATCTGAAAATGGATGGACAAATTGAAAGGGTAAATCAAGTACTTGAATACCTACTAAGAATGTATTACATGGATCCATAATACAAGTGGGAAGATTACTTTCCTTTGGTGGAATTTTCTTATAACAATTCCTATCATTCTAAAATTAAGATGGCTCCTTTCGAAGCTGGTGTAGGAGCACCTACAACCTTAATGTACAATTGGATTTGTTAAAAAGTGAGTCAAGGGGTAGGTTAGTATGGTTTGAGTTTATTCAATCCAAATAAGGTCTAAAAAGACCATCCTTTATGTAATTTTGGGTTCTGTGTGGTCATTTGAGTTTAGGGATTAATAAGTTGCATAAAAAGGCAAAAATGATGTTAGACAAAGTTGTTAAAATACTATTTTATGGGAATATTAAGAGTCTTAGGCATTTAAATAATAGTTATGGATGTTTGAAGAGGTTAGTTTCAAATGGGAAATGTATTTAAAATCCTTCAAGGGATCGAGTAAAGGTTGGTGGAGGACTATATTAAATATTTTTCATTAATATACAATGTTTTTTGCACTTTTTCTTTGTTTTCCTGAACTTGAAACAATCTGTACAGACTCTTACAGGAATTTAATGGTCTAATTATTTTTGTGGCTTGTATATAGATGTATTATCTTTCATTTGGGACTAATTTGAGATTCTAACTCCATGTTTTTTTGTAAGAAATCTTTAAATCTTTGTAGCAGACTATACACACAAAAGTAAGGGTCTGATTTTGCTTTAATGATGTGAATGCCAATCCACCTACTATCTAGATTTTTTGCTTGCTGGATTGACATGGTGTGATGTTAGGATAGGTTCTCTTTCATTTTTGAATGCAGGGAGTATGAGTTGTGTGAAAATGGAGTGTAACCCTAGGGTCTTATACGGAGTTTTCCATGTGAAATGAGGGTGGAAATATGGGGTTTTGACAAAATATTGATGGAATTGGTTCTAATATGGGTTTTTAAGTTTGATCAGAGTATTTGTAAGGTGCTTGATGTGTTGGCTATGTCAAGAAATCCCTAGGGATATATTTTTCATTAAAACCCTTGTGTTTTTGCTTGAAAGTGAGGATTTGTTTGATCAGTGACTTAAAGGCCTTGTAGCAGTAAACAAATTGGAGAATTTGGTGTTTTGTCACATGTTTGTTGACTGTTTGAAGAATTTTTATAGAGAGTGGGTGTTTAAGAGGGATTCCCTTTGTAAAAATGGGCTAATTGGGGGTAAACCCACAAAAGTGGTTTGCAATTTGAGTGAGGAAGGAAAAGTGGCAAAAAACAACCCCATACCAAAAATTTTGGTTTTTGGGGTTCGAATGAACCCTTTGGTTCGAGCGAACCAAAAAGGGGTTCGAATGAACCCTGGTTCTTGTGAAGTAGTTAAATGCAAGGTGGACCCCATCCCGCCAAAAAAACAATGAAAACCCCTTTTTTGAAAGGGGGTTTGCTAGAACCCCCCTGGTTCTAGCGAACCCCCCTTTTCCCACCTCCCTGCTCTTTGGCAAAAAAACCAAAAAATTTTCCCTTCGAAGCTCGGGTTGAGGATAAAATGGAGGAGACTTCACAAACTGAAGTAGAATCAAGTAGTCCTCGAAATGAGCTATCCAATGAATATAATTTTAATATGTTTTGGTTTTATTATGTATTTGTTTTTTTAGTTTTATTAAACATAGGTTTTTCATTGAAAATGAAGGTCTTTGTTCTCACATGTGGAAAAATAGCAGATTATCAAAAAAAATTAAAAAAATATGAGTGCACCAGATATTGAAGTCCTTGATCCAACAAAAAATGAATTTTGATATATAAAAAAAAGCGTTGTACAATCACGCTATGTCTAAATTGTAATTGGTTTGACTTTGAAACTTGATTAAAGAAAAAATATTCAATAAAAAACTATCTAACCAAGTGGAAGCACTAGATATTAGAGTTACAAATCTAAATTTGAAAGAATTAGAATTTTATCCTTCATGGAAAAAATTTATGCATTATACCTGTGCGTCACTTTTTAAAATGTTGTTTTCTGAAAAAACTAGTTTTCGGGAGATGGAAAAAGAAGTGCAATCTGATTCCAAAAATTTTGAAAAAAATATTTTTACAATCAACAGACAAAATGTGACGAGACTTTAGTTTGCATCATCTTCAAATTCCTCACGGTTTAGCCGCTATAGGTGCCTGAATGTGAAGATTTAGTTAAAAAAAATTATTTCAGTGTCTAGTTTGGCCAAAAATTGTAAACCACTATTATGGGATCACCCTTGGGTAGCCTAGAATAGGGCAGGGGTATTGAAAGTCCAATTCGGTCCAAAAGAGTCTATGTTGGTTTCAAGATATGTTGTGTGAGCCCTGAAAGGGTATCTAAATCCATCATTTATTTGGTAAGTCATTTGTAAAGTCTAGGTGAAAAGTCCCCTAAACTGGGTCCTGATGGTTACAAGGACAAGCTTAAGTAAATATTGATAAATGAACAGTTAAAGTGTTTTGTTTTTGAAGTTGGTTTGGTGATCAATCAGTTGACACCTTGTGAAGTCTAACACCCTTAGTCTACATCAAAGTGGTATTAGAGCTTCAGGGACAAGATCCCTTGTTGGTGATTTGATTGGTTTTTGTAGGTTTGAAGAAGAAGGTGAAGAGTCAAGGTTGAAAGGATGCCTCCAAAAGGTGTTGGTGTTGCAAGATCTGAAAGATAAGTATGCTAAGCTTCTAGAATCTCATAATGCAGTTTTGGCAAGGCTTGTTGCCTTGGAGACAAGGAAAAGGAGAGAAGTGAATGAAGAAAGTGAAACAAAAGAGGAAGATGAAGACTATGAAGATGTTGAAGAAGAACAAGATCCTAAAGACTAGAGGATGGTGAAGATGCTCAAAGTAGTGAAAGGTGAATAAATGAAGGTAAATTTTGATATTCTTGTTTATGGTGGTAATTTAAATGAAGAGGAATTACTTGATTGGATTGTTGCTATGGATAATTATTTTGAAAGTGAAGATATTTCAGAAGAATAGATGGTGAAGGTGGAAAAAACAAAGCTAAAAGGACATGCTCTTCTTTGGTGGGATTGTGAGCAAGAAGAGAGAAGAAAGTGAGGAAAATCAAGGATCACTTCATGGGACAAGATGGTGCAAAAGTTGAAAGGTAAGTTTCTTCCAAAGGACTATGAGGTTCAGTTGTATAAAAAGTTGCAAGGATTGAAACAAAGAGAACTAGATGTTAAAGCCTGCACTGATGAATTTTACAAATAAAGAATAAGATCTAGAAGGGATGAGGATGAGGATGAAAAGGTGGCTAGGTATCTAGGTGATTTGAGGTTTAATATTCAAGATGAACTTGTGGTTTCTAACCCCAAATCTATTGAAGAATGTTTTCAATTAGCAATCAGGGTGGAGGAAAAGATTAGGAGGAGACAAGAGAAAGCAGTTAGAGGAAGAGGTGGTACTAGTGCAAGAGGAAGAGGAGTAATTTCTACACCAAAGCAGCCAAGTGAAGAACAAGAAGGAGAAAATAAGGGTAAGGAACAAGGTATTGATGTTAGAGGTGGTTTTAGAGGTAGAGGAAGGTTTAGTGCTAGTATAATTTCTAATGATTTTGAAAGGAGATGTTACGCATGCAATGAATTTGGTCATCCTTCATGGAAATGTCTTGAAAGAGTTGGTAGTTCATCAAGTGGTGAAAAGAGGATTGATAGGAGAGCACAATTGGTTCAAGAGGAGGAGTGTGAAAGCAATTATTCTACAAGTAAGAGGGATTATCCTAAAATAGGGGAGATGTTGATGGTGAGGAAGACAGTATTGAAGGCAACAAAAGAGGTGGAGCCATTGCAAAGGAAGAGTCTTTTCAAAAATAATTGTAAGTGCAAGGATAAGGTATGTAGAATTTTCATTGATTTAGGATCAATTGAAAACACGGTGTCTATTGAGATGGTGAATAAGTTGAGTTTGAAAAAAATACCTCATGAATTTCCTTATAAGGTGTCATGGTTGAGTGATGGTCAGTCTTTATTAGTTAATGAAAAGGTTGTTGTAGATATTCAGATTGGGGACTATAGTGATTATGTTGTTTGTTATATCATACCTATGGACTGTTGTCACCTACTCCTAGGTAGACCTTGGCAATATGATAGGAGAGCCATGTATGATGGAAGGGAAAATACCTACACCATAGAGAAAGAAGGTTGTTCTTTTGTTTTAACCCCACTTGTGGAAGATGTGAAAGGTAAGGAAAAGGTAATAATGTGTGGCAAGAAAGAGTTGATAAATGTTGTGAAGGAAAGCAAAAAATATGATGTGGCAATCTGTCCTAAGACTAAGAATGCAGGGACAACAGGGGTGAGGGAAAAAATAGGGTAGAGACAAGGTTTGGCAGTGAATAATCAAGAGAGTGTTGTGGTAGGGACCATGGAGTATCCTATAACTAAAAACAAGATGGTGAAACAAACAAGATGTGCAGGTACATGAGTACAAAGGTTTGATAAGGCAGTGATAAGAGAAGTTAATGGGGCAGTAAGTGATAGACAGGAAGAACAAGGCAGTGAAGGTAGTTGTAAGCAAGGGAATGACTTGGGAAAGAAATCAATACATGAAGTTTGTTTACCATTGTTTGTTTTTAGGTGTAAGTACAGGGAAGCAAGCAAGTTTTGAACAAAGAATAGGAAGGGGACAAACATTACATTTGAGGACAAATGTAAAGGCTTATCTAAGTGTAAATACAGTCCAAGGTAAAGGGATTTTGATCTAGGGAAATGTGTTTGTAGGTCAGAGAATTATGTATGAAGGATGGTGGAGTTGGTATGAGCCTCAACTCATGAGGCATGAGTTTTTTCCAGTGGGGTTGTATGGTGCAGGAGCACCTACAACCTTAATGCACAATTGGATTTGTTAAAAAGTGAGTCAAGGGGTAGGTTAGTATGGTTTGAGTTTATTCAATCCAAATAAGGTCTAAAAAGACCATCCTTTATGTAATTTTTGGTTTTGTGTGGTCATTTGAGTTTAGGGGTTAATAAGTTGCATAAAAAGGAAAAAATGATGTTAGACAAAGTTGTTAAAATATTGTTTTATGGGAATATTATGAGTCTTAGGAATTTAAATAACAGTTATGGATGTTTGAAGAGGTTAGTTTCAAATGGGAAATGTATTTAAAAGCCTTCAAGGGCTCGAGTAAAGGTTGGTGGAGGATTGTATTGAAGATTTTTCATTAATATACAACGTTTTCTGCACTTTTTACTTGTTTTCCTGAACTTGACACAATTTGTACAGACTCTTACAGGAATTTAATGGTCTAATTCTTTATGTGGCTTGTAGATAGATGTATTATATTTCATTTGGGACTAATCTAAGATTCTAACTCCGTGTTTTGTGAAAGAAATCTTTAAATCTATGTAGCAGACTGTACACACAAAAGTAAGGGTTTGATTTTTCTTTAATGATGTGAATGTCAATCCACCTACTGTCCAGATCTGTTACTGGGTGGATTGTCATGGTGTGATGGTAGGATAGGTTCTCTTTTAGTTTTGAATGTAGGGAGTATGAGTTGTGTGAAGATGGAGTGTAACCCTAGGGTCTTATATGGAGTTTTCCATGTGAAATGAGGGTGGAAATATGGATTTTTGACAAAATATTAAGGGAACTGGTTCTAAGATGGGTTTTTAAGTTTGAGCAGAGTATTTGTAAGGTGCTTGCTGTGTTGGCTATGTCAAGAAAGCCCTGGGGATATGTTTTTCATTAAAACCCTTGTGTTTTTGCTTGAAAGTGAGGGTTTGTTTGATCAGTGACTTAAAGGCCTTGTAGCAGCAAAAAAATTGTAGAATTTGGTGTTTTGTCACATGTTTGTTGACTTTTTGAAAATGGGCTAATTGGGTAGCCTAGAACAGAGCAGGGGTATTGAAAGTCCAATTCGGTCCAAAAGAGTCTTTGTTGGTTTCAAGATATGTTGTATGAGCCCCGAAAGGGTATCTAAATCCATCATTTATTTGGTAAGTCATTTTTAAAGTATGGGTGAAAAGTCCCCTAAACTGGGTCCTGATGGTTACAAGGATAGGCTTAAGTAAATATTGATAAATGAAGAGTTAATTTTTTATTTTTTTTAAGTTGGTTTGGTGATCATTCAATTGACACCTTGTGAATTCTAACACCCCTAGTCTGCATTAGAAGCATTGTGTGGTTGAAAGTGTCAAACCCATATAAGTTGGGATAAACTTGAGGATAGGGTGAGTCTTGGGCCAGAGATGTTGGCTAAAATGGAGGAATAGGTTAGAATTGTTAAGCAAAGGTTAGCTAAAGCCAATGATAGGTAGAAGAGCTATGCAGAAGCTAAGTGAGTGCCCAAGAATTTTGTAGTGGGTGATAAGGTGTTGTTAAGGGTTAAACCTCATAAGAGTTCCATCAAGTTTGGAAAGTCATCCAAATAAGCTTCACGCTATGTAGGTCCTTTTGAGGTTCTTGAGGAAGTGAATCCTATAGCTTATCAAATTGCATTACCACCAGCTCTTTCCTAGATGCATAACATCTTTCACACTTCTTACCTAAAGAAGTATATACCAGGAGATAATCATGTAATTGATTGGAATTCTTTACAAGTACATAATCCCAGAGTGGTAACAATTGAGCCTAACAAGGTGCTCCAAATGCATAAGCTTCACTTAAGTAATAGAGAGATTTTGATGTGCAAAGTCCAGTGGGACTAGTATGCAAAAGATTCTACCACTTGGGAAGACTATTCTAAAATAGAGCAAAAGTTTCCATGTCTTACATGCTTTTGAAAGTGCTTGAAAAAAATGTTTTGTTTGCTTTGTTTAGTTTATGTTTGCTAGATTAAATCATCAGGGACAATGATTCACAAGGGGGGAGTATGTTACACCCCATTATGTGTTTACCTATTTACTATTACTATGTTAGGGTAGATTATTGCATATGTGAATGTATTTTGAATTTTGATTGGAATATATATATATATATGGTTGCACTTTGTTTATTTGAATCATTGAAAAATTATGAATGAGTTTTTATTTCATTTGATGTTATATAATGAAATGGATATCTGGAATGAATGGTTATTGAATTTTATATTCTAACTATGAAACATATAATGCAAATGCTTGTTTTGATGAACATATGACTACTATGAAAATGTGTTAAGTTGGATTCATATTCAGAGTCAATCCTTCCAAAGCGAGGGGAAGTATCACTCAGGAGAAGAACTTGGTCAGGTAACTTGTAATGAAACCTAAATAAGCTCACACACACTCAGTTATAGACTAGTTGAGTCAAGTCATAGTTTGGGGAATTGGTAAGTCATCCTTTAGTATGAAGTTTTTGCATTAGGAAGGGATTTCTGTTAAGAGCATTCTTGGTTTGTGTTAGGTACTTGGTGCATGTGAGTTCTTTTTTATATTGCTAGACTTGATCGATGAGATATATATACATAGAATGTATATATATGTATGCATATTCATGTCGATGATAACCCATACACATGAGATAATACATACATGAGAATATGTAGGTAGACATACCTATGCGCGCTTATGGATGGATTTCTCATGGGAATGGGGGTATCGAATGGACAATAAGACATGTATGTATATATGTATATATATACATCACATGCATATATACCTATCGATAAGAAAAAAATTATATATGTGATTGATGGAATAATTGAATGTATATGTATATATATGAGATATATGCATATATACATATATATACACATGTTGATATATGTGTATGTGTTGACAAATAGGAATGTCCATACAAGTATGTTGATATATGTATATGTATGTATACATGAATATAGATATGTATATACATACAATATTTTGTATGAAATGTTAACTTGATCTCTTTTATTCGAATAATAAATGGAATATTTAGACAAACTTATTGTCAAGGAATATATTAATATATATAAATATATATTCATCTATATACATATATATAAATAGCATTTAATGCTATTAACAATGACTATATATATGTACATATATATTATATATGTTATGGACGATTTAATGAGTATATGATATGGCCGATATAATTAAGATATAGCACTATATATTGTAGCACAATGTTAAGTAATTAAACTGCATATGTATTATCATTGATAAATGCGATGGAAAACACATAAGCTTATAAACTGTTTCACATATTTTATATTTAATGAATAGTGCATAGTGTTTAAGTGATACACACTATACAAAGCAACATGCATCATTAATGAATAAAGTAGCACTATAAAAAGGGAAGTCGACTCATTGGATAAGTGTCAAACGCTTTGGCAATGACTAAATTAGCTAATTAAAATGCAACCAATAAGAGTATTGACTTATTCTTCTGTGAAACAAGCAACTAAATGTTGGGGAATGTGGTGAATTGTTGGTGCCATATTATGAACTCAGTGATTCAATAGAAGTCTCTTAAACCTCTAAGTCGATTTCCAAATTAGAGTATGTGCAAATAAGAATCAATCAACATGTTGTTGGAAAGAAAAGAGTCAACTTGCTGTTATGTTTGGATGAGTATTGAGATAGGGATTTTCCACCTTTTGATTAACAAGCCAAGTCGATTGAATTGAACTGAGAAGTGTCAATACGCAAGCCTTGTTTTTAGCCTGTAGATGTTGGTTTTTGGGTATAAATAGAGGCACTCTTACCTCATTTGGATACACTTTTACTACGCATAATCACACTTCTCCATTATGTTGCATTTTAATCAAGGGTTCTTATTCTATTGAGAGGTATTTTGTGAGGTTCTTATTCTACTAAGAGGTATTTTGTGAGGAAAAATTAGTAAGAGAAATTGAGGTGGATTTGTTTCTAATATGATTTTAAGAGGGGGCCAAGCTTAAGAACTAGAGATTCAATCAGATTAAAGCGATTAACAAGCATGCAATTCTATTCTCTTTATATTTATCTATTTTAGTGAAAGATTGAATGTCTTTATGTTTTGTTTGGATTTGTATTTGATTGCTTGAAATAGAGTAATGATCTATTTTCTTATTGGAAAGGAAAAGAGTCTTGTTGATATGATTTCCTTATGAGTGTTTGTACATATGTCGACGTCGATTCCTCATCCTCACAACAAAAATTATGTTGATGTGGTATCATATTTGATGATGTGGGTCCTTGAAACCTTAGTTATAAGTAGGGGCATTGCTTAGTAAGTCGATGTAAAAAATTGGGAGTGATTTGAAATCACCACATAAGATTTTGAGAGGTAGAAAGTTAGGGTGCTCAACTACTAGGCTCTATCCCCTAGTTATTTCATGATAAGTGGCCACAATAGGGGAGAAGGGTCAATAGTCATGTGGGCTAGTTTTACAATTATTGGTTGTTATGGAATTTTAATTTGTAGGACCTCCATTTAATAAAATGTAATATGGACTCTTATCTATATGTAATTATGGTATAGAGATGTGAATCATCATGGAACTTTCCATATGAACATGTCTAGTGAGAAGTGTCCTCAAAATAATTTTGTAAAGATTTGACCAAAACCTTATCATGGAAACCCTAGAGGTTGAATAAAACAATATGAGCTTTTGTTAGAACAACATCATATTCTTGTTTAAAATATAACTTATATACAACCTAAATGATCTCAATACCTTTTGGTAACCATAAGTCATGTTATATCTAACCTTTATCTCCCACATAAATGATTCAATAGTTAAACAAAAAAATATATTATTCAACAAGTAACTCATTTTTATTTAAAATACAACTTATATCAACTTTAAATGGCTATAATTTTTTTTACAACCTTTCACACTTCATGGTGAAATATATTGTGTTTATTGTACTCAAATTTTACATTTTTCATAAGACAAACATAGAATATGAAGTACTCCAATTCATATATATTACAATCCTATTAGTTGTACACATAAGAACACTTGTTGTTATCCATATTATAATAATACTTATTTATATGAGAAACTTATTTTATAAATGAAACAATTCTATCACACAATTATGATATTTAATACAAAGTAAAAAATTATTTATTACTTGTTAATTAATTAATGAATATTTATTTATATGATATTCATAAGTTCTCATGGATTCATATGAGATTCCATCTTGACAAATATTTGATCATTTATTGATTTACACGTGGAATCATTATTCACTATATAGTATAAATGTGTCGCAAGAATAAATCCTATAACCACAAGTACTATACTAACAATAGAACCCCACCTAGCCATTGGCCCCTCTCCCTAATAGGAGACATGTTGAAGATCATAAAAATTTGAATATTTTTATTGGAATTTCTAGTTAAATTCCTTATTTGTAAAGAGAGAAACTTCATTGTAGATATTGTCAAATTCATGCAAGATAATCATACATTGTAGATTCGTTGCAATAAAAATAAAAAAATTCCTAGGGGAGAGGGGCCAATAGTTGTGTGAGCTAACTTTATAACCATGTAGTAGTTACATGAAATTTTATAGGACCTTATGTATATACAACTAAGGTTTGGAGGTGTGACTCATCATGCAACTCACCACTTCAACACATCTAGTGAGAAGTGTCCTTAATTTTTTTTTAATATTTGACCAAAACCTTAGCATGGATTCACTAGAAGTTGAATACAATTTCTATTAGAAACATGTTAACTCAGTTTCGTCAATCCCTTTTAAGCCTTGGTAATTTTCAAAGAATTTCATCATTGACCATTAGATTTTGAAGAGGTTCTTAGAACCTTGTCAAGTTTTGACAAAGTTTTCACTAACCATATGTCATCTCAATAACTTAATAAAATGCGTATTTTTATGATGTGTTGGTTTTCACTGAAGTCATAATAGCATCATTGGGTTTTAACAAGGTTGTCAAAATATTTTTGAGCTCTAGCAAGGTTATTATAACCATGCATTAACCCAATGTCATCATTTTGAAGTTCGTTATATCCTTGGTTTGTTGCTCTTAAATCAAGTATCACTAATCCTATCACTTTTCAAAGAGGTTCTCAAAACCTTGCCGAAACTCGATGAGGTTTTCACAAACAAGTTTGGATCCAACACATTTTGATACATTGGTTTCATCACGAGTTCTCATAAAATTTTGAAAAGAAAATCAAATACAATTAAGAAGCATTTCAGAACTTCCTAGAGGTTTTGAAAACTCTACTTAACAATTTTTCCACAACCTCGAGAAAAACTATTAAGACTCCTTTTAGAATAAATTCTAAGTTCTCATTTGAAGATCGCTATGAAGAGTCATCTAAAATATTTTTTCGAAAGAGGTGATAGGTTTCGAATCCTTTGGAACAAAATATGGTTCTCTATTTTTTTGTTTACATAACTTTATGAAACAATGGAAAAATAGGTTGGAACTAGGGTGGGCCAAATATGGTAAGGTAAGAGACCTATTCTTCTTTATTTCATTATGAAATGAGATCCAAACAATGAAAGGACTCCCAACCTTAAGGTGAGTCAATTCAAGGTGTGAATCTATTGATTTCTATTTTTTGCAAGGAGGGGGGTCTTGATTAAACAAAACTTTGGGGAGAAAGATTAAAAATAGCAAACTAACTCCAAAATGCAATCTATAACTTGAATTTAGAAGATTAAGCTCAATATTGTGGAACAAAAAATCAAAGTACATATGAGAAAGGGAAAATGATGTGTACTAGTCACCAAAAGTGTTTTCTCAAAGCTAACTGAGGACTCATTCACCCTATGGTGAATGGGCCCTGGCTAGGGCTCTATAAAAATCGTTTCTAGGTTCTCTTCTACTATGTCTACACTCCCAAATCCTTGATTTTCATAATTAGACAACTAGAAATAAATCATGTAGGCGAGTTTCCACAAAATTGCAACAATGATGAAAACAAATGCAACATTGACAAGTTTGTAATTTCTCTCTTCAAGAGGTCTTCCACCTAAAATATGCAAACACACATCAAGAGGTATTTTTGTTGTTGTTGGTGGATGGGGGTTTTCCTTGTTCAAACCCCATTTTGGTAATTAAACCTTGAAATGAAATGAAATAGCATGAAAGGAAGGATGAATGAACAAGCCTATGTCACAACTCACCAAACCCTTGGATAAAACTTGGAATTTGTAGATCTGCAACTTGCATGAAATGGCTTCAATGGATGTGGATCTTGATCTTGAAACTTGGTTTGAAACAATGCCTTTGAATTCTTGAATGGATCTTAAACACCACATCAACATATT
This sequence comes from Sequoia sempervirens, assembly GCA_007258455.2. Taxonomy (NCBI): domain Eukaryota; kingdom Viridiplantae; phylum Streptophyta; class Pinopsida; order Cupressales; family Cupressaceae; genus Sequoia; species Sequoia sempervirens. The sequence goes on along the minus strand of VDFB02258294.1, from coordinate 61,444 downwards.
AGCTCAAATAACATGCATGATGCAAGAATACTTTGACATGATAATAGGATCTTGATGACATGATAATAGGATCTTGATTGCTGCAATAATTCTTTACTAAATTTTCTCTTGAATTGCTTGAAATTTTCTTGAAGTGCTCTTGATAATGCTCACTTGAAAACTTAGAGTGCTTGAATCAAACTTGCTAGGTGAAACATAGTAAAATGAATTTATATTTATGCATATGTAACATTAATTCCTGAAAATCAAATAACACAAGTCAACATGTGAATATAGATTTGAAAATACCGCTAAAAACATAATAAAAATTTAGGCCCTAGGCCTAAGTGAGGACCCATTCGCCCTTGGGTGAATGGGTCCTACATCACTTACCTAGGACACACATTCTCCAATGATAAGTGTTATGTTAAGGAATTAATTAATGTTGGGTTTCCCTCTTTGAAAATTGCAATTAATTAGGCTTGGATTTGAATTAAAGGGGCCAATTAAGGAAAATTAACCTCAATTAATTAATAAAGCCCTAGATCTGAGTGTGATTGTATAAAGATACACTTTACAACACCACATTAAGGCACAATTAAGTCCATTTTATTTAATAAGACCATAAAATTAATGTGAATATGTAAAATACATATTACGACACTAAATTAAGGCATCATTTAGTTCATTTTATTTATTATTTCCAAATTAAGTGTGAAATAGGGATACTTTTTCCAACACTATATTTAGCCCCCACTTTAGTGAGAGTATGACCCCACATCAAACTCACACTAAAGTAGACATTAAAGACACATATGTATGCAACAATGACAAAGATACTCAATAATGCAACATCAAAGCCTAGAAGAAAGGGAAACAAATCAAGCTTCAACTGTCCAACACAATGTGGAACACGTCTAGGCTGTTTTTCCAATACGTGCACAAGAAGAACTCGATGTCAACTATGCAAACAACAAACATACTCACACGGGCTAATGGAACCTTAGGCCATCCACTAGGTGAGCCCCCAATGAGTGGAAAATGAGAGAATCTTATTAGGCTCCCATACCATATCAAAGCTATCCTCCTAAAAACTTCAATAAGGCACCACAATATGAAAATTTGAGCTTCACAAGGCCTAACAAGTTGTGTTATGCTAAGCACTCATGAACATGGGTAAGGCTCTACTAGCAAGCAAGGTGTGTTATGCTTGGTGGCCTTATAGGAAGGGTTAGAGCTTCATAAGGTTAACACATTGTATTATGCTAAACACTTATGAGCATAGTTATGGGTAACAATTTGTTCAAAAGGACTTCTCTTAGTTCATGCAAGGTATCTTCTTAGGGATCATCGTGCCTAATGCCTCCAAGAGAGGACAAGTCTAGAATAAGAGAATCACAACTTAGGGAATGCAACACGTAGAATCACCACTAAGAGGAAATTCATACGCTAAGAAATATCACTCTCTCAAAGGACATCAAACCCAATGACACCACCAAGAAAAGGATGCATCACAAGAATAAGAAAATCACACAGTGAAACATGAGTGTCAATGTATGCCCCCACTTTAAATAAATTACTAATACCATTTTTGTGAGCAATAGCTTTAAAGGAGAAAATATTAAATGTTAACCATAAGGGATACATGAGAGCTTATTCAGAAAGCCCTGTGCCAAGTCATATGTTCTCGAATAAAACTACATCATGGAAGGGGAAGGGGTTTCCCCCACAAACACATAAGGGATCTACAAATTTGGGGTCAGTATATCTTTGCTACAATGTTATTACAGATCTTAGAAATGTCATCATTCCCCAAATAGTCGTAGAATAGGAATTATGACACATAGAGAGCGAAAATAAAGAAAAAGCTTTCGAGTCAACATGGAAGAGAACTAAACATGTATCGACACCTTATGTCATCCCTAAAAGGAAAAAACAAGATAAATGAAAAAGATAAATTTTTACGACATATAGAAGAATGTAGATAAAAATAGAGGACTGCACATGAAGAGATAGATACATAAAAAAAAACAGTAAGAGGGAGGCATATTACACACATGCAATCACACAAAGAAACATAAAAAATAAAATGAAGAAAAATACTAGTAAGGCACATGTGATTCAACCTATATTAGGTCATCTACATCCCAATCTTGTTTAGTATATACAGGAAGAAAACTAACCAAAGGGAAAACATCAAGTTTTGAACTAGGACAAGGCTATCTAACCCCTTGCTCCCACTAATTGAAAGACAAGGATGAGACGAAATAAGTGATGAGAATGAGCTCCTTGTGATAAATAAAATTATTTGCAATGAATGTTAAGCATGTAATAGTGAGCATACTATGATTCTACAACTATTATATGGCAAGGAGAAAAGCGCATGCTTTAATGTATTATCTCTATCATATCAAATTGCTCAAGGATCCTCCTTAAGAAATGGCACTCGTCAGTACTATGCTCAAGAACTCTATGATATCAAAAATGAGACATGTTTGTGTTCTTATGTTTTGGATTTTTATTTTCTTTGATGGGTGGTAATGTTAGAAGTCCTTTATTAATAAGTATGTGTAAGTTCCTTTCAGTGAGAGACATGGGACAAGGGAATTTTAGTTTCTTAATTTTGTAAGGCCTTTGTTGTTTTGTGAGACATTACTTCATCATTATGAGGGAGGAAATTTGTATCCTTAGAAGATGTGAAGGGATAAGGATTTTGATATCCTAGTCCCGTAGTGTCTTCAATAGGAAGTTGTTCTAAAAGTTTGTGAATTTCATGCTCATTAGTTATGTCACATCCTTGTTTAGTTAAAATATTAAATCCTTCCCATATGTCTCTTCTAGGTTGATGGGTGTGTTGGTCAGTTTGTTAACATAAGATGGATAGGTATGCAATTTTTTAGAGGAGCTAGATTCACTCATTTTTGGGAGTTTAGGCTTAATTTGTATCTCAATTTCAAGACGTAAAAGACCAAACATCTCAAGTGGTGGGATTGTAGGGGGTGTTGGCTGTTGCATGGATGGGTAAAAGGATGAATTGTTCTCAAGACTATTAAGGAAATCATTTATGAAAATGTTCATGCTATCCTCATCTTCTCCAATGATGTCAACTTCAAGAGGAATTTCATTAGGGGTTGGTTGAGCATGATTAGGTTCAATTGCATTAGGATCATTTCCAAAAACACAACTTGAAACATCAACTAAACCAATGCACATGTCCATTGTTTGAAATGCAAGGGGATTTTCAAATTTTCAAATTCTAAACAAGGTAAATTCTGATTATGCATTCCAAAAACCTAAAAATGATGTCTTGTAAATACAATCTTGAAATCAAACAATGCACTAAATTTATCAAATGAAGCTAAGTATGATCAATTTCACTTAACAAAAAATTTGCAAACTGGAATAGAAAACTGAAAACAACAAAATAGAATGCAAAAACATATGTTTTAATGCCCAAAAAATTAGGAAATGACCCTGATTAGGCGTTTTTTAAATGTTTTTGTAGATTTATGAGACGATTCTAATTGTTTCCAGATTCTAATCAGGAATGGTAAGTTACAATTTGAATTTTTTGTGAAATTAATGTTGAATGCAATTGCAAAATATGAAAAAATGACAAACTAGGAGACCTAATTTGATGTGCAATTTTGTTTCAATTTTTAAATGCAAATGAATGATGATGCAATTCTATGTAAATGATATGCCAAATTATTGATTTTTTTTGTATTTTTATATTTAAAAATGAAAAAATGCAATCCTAAAACCCCTAAATGAAATGCAAAGTTAATGCAAGTTAAAAAACCCTAAATGAGATTCAATTCAATGCAATGTAAATGAATGCAAGATCTAGATCTAGGGTATGGACTCCAAAATCAAAAAAATTACAATGATCAAAGTCAAGTTCACCAAAATAAAATGAAGGGAAATAGGTTGGAACTAGGGTGAGCCAAATATGGTAAGATAAGAGACCTATTCTCCTTTATTTCATTACGAAATGAGATCCACACAATGAAAGGACTGTCAACCTTAAGGTGAGTCAAGTCAAGGTGTGAATCTATTGATTTCTTTTTTTTCCAAGGATGGTGGTCCTAATTAAACAACACTTTGGGGAGAAAGATTAAAAATAGCTAACTAACTCCAAAATTCAATCTATAACTTGAATTTGGAAGATTAAGCTCAATGCTAATGGAACCAAAATTAAAAATGTAGATCTGGGAAATGGAAAATGATGTGTACCAGTCACCAAAAGTGCTTTTCAAAGCTAATTGAGGAATCATTCTCCCTATGGTGAATAGGTCTTGGCTAGGGCTCTACAAAAATGGTTTTTGGGTTTTCTATTGTGTCTACACTCCTAGATCATCAATTTTCATAGTTGGAGAACCAGAAATAAATCTTGTAGGTGAGTTTCCATAAAATTGTAACAATGATGACAACAAATGCAACTTTGACAACTTTGAAATTTTTATATTTAAGATATCTTCCACCTAAAATCTACAAACACACATCAAGAGGGAAAAATGTTTTTTTATTGGTGAATGGGGGTTTTCCTTGGTCAAAACCAATTTTGGTAATTAAACCTTGAAAAATTAGAGTGTTTGAATCAAAATTGCTTTGTGAAACATAATGAAATGACCTTATATTTATACATATGTAACATTAATTCCCAAAATTCAAATAACACAAGCCAACATATGAATATACATTTGAAATCATGTAAATACCACCAAAAACATTATAAAAATTTAGGTCCTATGTAACGCCCCGCCACACAACCCCAAAGGAATTAAGTAAAATGCAACCAAATTTTTTTTTTTGAACATAGGAGAGAATAGTAAATAACATAACATAACCATTAATCAAATTGCATAACTTAATCCTTTGAGGAACACGAGCTCATTACTTAACATAAAAATTTACCTAACTATTACATGATCCATATATTCATCCATTCATAACTATAATTACATCAGTAACAACAATAGAAAACATGATAGAATAATATCCAAAGTTATAACATCATTATGAATTCTTCTCATAACCAAGTTTACAATAAAAGTACATTGCATCATCATAAGATTACATTACAATAGCACCATGTGAAATAATATACAAGACTTTCCCAACTAGGTGGGAATGATACATCGCTAAAAGAATCACATAAATACATAAATCTGGAACCCACGAGCAAAGAATCCACTGATACTGCACTCAGCACTGAAAGATGAACCTGCATAAAAAGAGAGAATCCCAACGGGGTGCGAAACACGATCCACCCGACCACCCCCGTGCTAGGAGCTGCTAAGGAAGGGTTCCCGACCAAGACCAACAAGGCAAAAACTCACAACCGACTAAATGAAATCACACAACACATAAAAGCACTCAAATTCAAACAACAACAAAAATCATCAATACACAGCAAGTGACCAATTCCAGAGGATTTCCAAAAGACAACATAAATATGAATGTTAGAGGGAAGTGTCATCGCATGGCTTAACATGGATTCTCCAGGCTACCTATTGCAAGGTACCGCCTCCATCTACTGACGGATTATCCAGGCAACCAAGCACTAGGAACCGCCTCCATCTATGGTTATCCAGGCTACCTATCTCAAGGAACTGCCCCATAGGGTTGCTCATGCGAAACCGTTACCTTTCGTGGAGACAAGGCAACGATTATGCCAACCATGGCCTTCTCAATCCCCTTTAGTCTATGGTAGCACTAAAAAGCGGATGAGGCAATAATTATCTTTTTAGTGTTTTACTACCCACCCCTTAGTTAATTAATTTAAATTATCACTTATTAACTTCACTCTAATGAGGGCTATCCTGGCGCCCCTTTGTGCGCCGACCACCCACTTAGAGCCACTCCCTCTAAACACTCTACCACAAAATAATAACATCGAGGGTTGTACCACATAAAGAACTGAATCAAATAACAATCAAAAGTGAGGCATGACCATCTCACCAATCACAAGGAAACACATTCTTAGATTGGTATAATCCAAACGTATAACCAATCCAATAACATCACAAAATAAAATTCAAAACAAAACAAGAGAACCACATTACCCCACCTCTGGAATCACTCAAGAACATTAAACTTCTAGGTTTCCCCAAACAAAAGAAAATCCCCATCATTCCTGAAACGATATAACTCAAGGAATCATTATGATTACTACCATAAAACATGTCTCAAGCATGGAAAATAAAATCCTCATCAAAATGTGACACAATAACACAAAATTCTATCCAATTTATCTCCACTTTCACCGTTACTCTCGTTTTCTTAAAATACCACATTCAATTGAATCTTCTAAATAAATAAATAAATGTAAATTTACCTCTTAATCTTACTAACAAAATAACTAGCATTTAACCTACTGATTATTACAATCTATATACATACACAAACACACACATATATTTATATATATATATATACATATTAACAATAATAATTCTATTATAATCATTAACCTATATATATATATATGAATAGATATAGTTATATATATATAGCCCTATTGAAATACAAAAAGTCCAATTCAACCTATTTACTACCACATAAGGCGAATTCCCCAAATTAAATATATAAAAGAACGCACTCGAAATACTACGAGCCAACCATAATACACATATCATAGTAATTAAATGCGAACTCGGATCACTTAATAATGTCGTAATCAGATATATATTTATATTTTTTTTTTGTGCAATGAATGAAGATCTAGAGGAAACCATAACAGAGGGACGCGGAAATAACCGCTGCCAAATATAGGCGAACGCCCCATAACTAAGAATATAACGCATACACAATAATAATAAAGGACGCCATGTACAGCGACCATAATGAATGAACTGGAAAATGGACGGACGGTGGCCACAGTGCGTAATAATTGAACATAGAAATCAATCGAACCGGTTATATCTAATGCGAAAACAATGCACCGAAACTGGGACTTTACTCCATCCCAAGGACTGTTCGACATATTTATTTTTTTATCACTGCACCACAGTAAATGCAGCGCACGGTCTTTGGGGTCTGGGGAATGTGACCGCTACCGGCCACACCCTTCACAATCACTCAGAAACGAATATGGGGCAAGAGAACTAACGGCTATACCGTGTTTGAATGATTAATACAGTTTTCAATATAAAAATTAATGTGCGAATTTCGGTATAGTCACACGATTAGGACAAATTTCGATACGAATCCCTGTATGCACTTGTTACGGGATAAAGAAAATAGAACATATACCAAATATAATGTATACTATTTAGCGTATGGGCGCAATATTTCAGAAACAACATAGCCAAAGTTCAACAATAATAAATTCCGTGAATTACAAACAATCCATTATTTTTCACTGAATGCCCAAAAAACGAATTAAATACGGAAGCCCAATATCGATCGATACCTATAATTATTTATTTAATATAAACTGAATTTCGTACAATAAAAATAAACAATAATATTCATAGTATTGCAATCCAACCAATCGTACACAGGAAAAAAAAAAAACTACCCAGTCCATACAAATTTAAAGCCATTTTCCAGAAATTTAGAGAGAATTAAACCTATGAAGCTGTATGTGCCAAACTAAATGGTAAAACCCCTATTTTAACCCTGATTCCCGGCATTGATCAAATAATTGTTTTGAACAAATAAAATTCAAGTTCTGGTTTGGAAAACAATAAATCTTTTGGCAACCACAGATTTCCAAATAACTTGTATTGCATAAATCTGGAGAATATTTTTCCTAAGTTTTATGGAGAATTTGCCATATTTCAACAGACAGAAAATTTTAATTACAGAATTCAACCCAGCCATAGATTAACATTCATCAAACAGCACAGCCAAACAATGTGAAACAACCCAAGAGCATAAACAAATAGAACAGAGCTTGAAAGGAACCTGGCGTCCTTCGGCTGTAGAAGAACTTCCCACGGATGCTTTTCTCCTCCTTCACACACTAGCCCTCTTTCCTGCAGCTTCTTTTCTGAAACCAAATTCTCAAACAAACCTCCCACACCAAAATCCCTCTCTACCTCTTTCCTCCTCCTTTTAAGAGAATACCAAATTCCATTTCAACCGCCCCTGACTCTTCCTCTTCCGTTCTCGAGAAAAAAAAAATTGAAATAACTAATTTTATTCAATAAGAAACTCCAGCTTTAATTAATTATTATTTATGTATTTATTTATTTTAAATTACCATTACCCAATTCTAAATTTTTATTTTTTATTTTTAATTAAAACCAACTTTTATAGATAATTAACTTTTAATTAAAATATAATTAAACCTTAATACTTACTAACTCATAATCAATAAAAAGAACTTTAATTTAATCTTTTAATTCTAAAATAATTAAATTAACTATCACCAACATAAATAAATTAATATAAATCATTTAACTCAAAAACAAACAAAATATCAAGACAAAAATCAGATCAACACAATTCAACAACCTCATAAAGAAATGACGGACTTGGGTCGGGAATTCTTCCTTAACAACTCTTTTAACAACATCGTACCCATTGGATTTATTTTGTGCTCGCCCTGTCCTGCCGAAGCAGGTGGAATCGATACTTTTAATCCTGCAATTCCTGCAAACAGATAAACGTCAAGTAACATATAATCTCCACTGAAAACACATGGTGAAAAGAAATAGCAGGGTAGCAGGGCACTCGCAAGCAAGTGGTACTACTCCGTCCTTCCACCATAAAATATTGTACATGTCATCGTAAACATAATATCATGAAATTACATTATCGCATATAAATTTAAAGGACACCATTACATAACGAATCAAATCATCAATGAATAATGTATCATCAACTGTCACACATAATGTAAAGAGTAGTAAGCAAATTAATTAAGAAACCACACATGACCAAATATAAATCCACCACATAGGGCATCACAGAGTATCCACAAGATCAAAAGTATCAAGAGTATCTACTGAATCAGCAAACATGGGAGTATTACATCCTAGGCCTAAGCAAGGACCCATTCGCCCTTGGGAAAATGGGTCCTAGTTCACTTACCTAGGACAGACATTCTCCAATGATGTGTTGTGTTAAGGCATTAATGAATGTCGGGTTTCCCTCTTTGGAAATTGCAATTAATTAGGCTTGGATTTGAATTAAAGGGCCAATTAAGGAAAATTAATCTCAATTAATTAATAAATCCCTAGATGAGTGTGAAAGTGTAAAGATACACTTTACAACACCACATTAAGGCACAATTAAGTCCATTTTATTTAATAAGGCCCTAAAATTAATGTGAATATGTAAAATACATATTATAACACTAAATTGAGGAATCATTTACTTTATTTTATTTATTATTATTTTCAAATTAAGTGTGAAAACGTGATACTTTTTCCTACACTACACTTTATAGTCATTCCTTTTCAAAATTTCAAAAGTGTCAAAAATAAATGTTGAATGAGAAAGCTCGCACATACCAAATTTAAGGCACACCATTAATGTTCCTTCCCTAAGTTAAATTATATTGGTTATCAATACATTCATGGAATTATTAAGAGCCATTTCTATAAGAAACTAACAAATAATTGTTGTTGAGTGGGGAAGAAGAGAATAGAAATCTCACAACACCAAATTTTGTCACAGTGATTGTTATATATAGATTAAAGGTATTTTTGAGATTTATTTCACAATTCTTGATGTACTAGGAATTGAATTGAGGTAATATATGGTACATAGATATAGAGATTTGGCAATCAATTTGAAGCTTTGTTATAACCCTAATTACTTCTCAGAATTTCACATCCTTCAAATTGAAAATCAAATACCCAGGCTATGAACATTTTTTTGGGTTTGTCCAATGCCATCTCAAAAATTGGTGACATAAAATTGGGGTTGTGAATTTGCAAGATTTTTGGGAGAGGATTAGAAGAGAAAACAGATCTCCCATTACACAAAGACTAGTTAAGAGTGGATTGCTACAAGCAGTTGTATTCCTTGTCTTAGTACAATGTGCAAACTTGGTTCTAGAATACATGAACCATTATCATCCATAGACCCGTGAAGTAAGAACCAATGACAATAGGCTAGTTGTTAGATTGATCGATGACACTTTCAACACTTGCCTCTAACTACCCTAGAGAGATAAATTTTCCACCATTGATTATATAATACCTTACCAACATTTCATTGAGAAGAAGAGCCAATGCAAGAATACAATTACTTGCCAATGGTTTACAACACCAAATAAAGGAAAGTCCAAATCACCTAAAAAGTTGCATTGGTCTCATTTCATAAATACAATTTTGAGCATTATATCCCTCCTTCATAGACTAAAAGGTAATGAGAGTGCCCATTATGTTTAGGAGTGGATGTATATATTCGTTATTGTGATAATTCATGGGCAACAATTCATTTATTTGGGTACTTTAGTTAGCAAAAAATATCACTTAGAAATCACCCACCTCTAGCTACACAGGGAATTTTATATGTCCTACCTTTTATATGCCATTTATTAAATAAGGCCTTGGCCAAGACTCTGTTTGGTGTGTGTTCTTGATAATTCCATCCAAATCTATTAATATTACACTCAATTGTAATTGGAAGAAGTTATTGAAGTTTTAGAAGGGTAAATGATGCATTCACCATGAGAGTGGTTAGAGAGATTCAAGAGGACATGGGCTTGAGGATAACCAAGTTGAATTCACTAAATTGATCAATAAGTGTGGAAATTATTTCATCCAATTTCAAAGGTTTACCTATATAAGAGTTTGGGTATTTGATGGATTTCCCTAAAACCTGCCAAAATATGTTGATGACAAGTTTTCTCTCATTGCGATATGTAGATAGGTGGTTGAAGTGAACAAGAGATTCCATGAAAGGAAGAAGGTCTAGGAATTCCTTTTCCCATATTTGGCTTATCACATTATCAATGTAACTCCATGTATAAATATTTGAATATTAGAAAAATGACATGGTTAAATTCACCATGGAATTTTATGAAAGAAGGTTTCCATTTGATAGCCAAAACTTTGTCAAGAATAATCTATAGCTAGGTTCAAGTTTTTGGATTTGGAAGATTATTGGGCATATTGTGTAGATGAATATGAAGGAGATGATAATGGATTAGATTTTCACTAAGATAGGATGTAGTTTTTAAATTAAATTGGGATATCCAAGATCTCAAATATGATTAATCTAATCTAGTAGATCTCATCTTCATAGACCACATACAAAGTCAACCCATCCTACCAATAGATTGAAGTGGTAAGGAAATAGAAACCATTAAGGCTAAGAATGCAATAGTACTTAGGTGAATAGAGGAATGGGTAATGAAGAGGAAGGCTAAAAAATAAAGTCCTATCCCTCAATAGGCTAAGGAAGATACAAAGCAAGTAGAGAGTAGTCAGATGAAGTCTTCATCACCTCAAAAAATGACATCCACAAAACAACAAACTAATTCTAGAGGCAATTAAGATGATGATGAGGATCCTTCAAGAAGAAGGAATTTTGAAAAGGTTTGTGAGGTATCTTCAAAAGAGATAGCTTAGAGAGAAAAGGACAAGGAAAGATTGAGTCCCATGTTAGAATAAATATAAGAGGAAGTTGTCCATATATCTTTTTCACCATCCCAAGTGATCAATTCTTCTTCTTCTTCTCATAATTCTCCTCCTCTTGATATCCTTGAGAATCCATCCACATAAGCTAAGGAGAATTCATCTTCTTCCCCTGAGATTGAACTTTCTCACAGACCTCCCCTCAAAAGGTCCCTTCAAATTTCTTCTCCAAAAACTAGTAATTTTCCCATACCCCCATTTGTTTCATGGTGAGTACAATCTCTAACCAAGAAGAGAAAGATTTTTGAATAAAGTGTACCTAATAAATACATTATGTTTTATTTGCTTCAAAGAACGCCTCAAGCTAAAAATCCTAAAACCACTTCTCATTTGTTGAATGATCCATCTTCAAGAAATATGTATGTTGAGGTTGCTCAACTATTTTCTCCAAAGGATGCTATTCAAATAACTGCAAGTAACTTCATTATCACTAGAATTAATTTGGGACCCTCTACAAGAGATAGAGATGTCCATAATTTATAGGTGTCAGCTACCAAGCTTATAGAAAGAACAAAAAAGGATAACCAACCTAAAGATTAGTTAAAGTGGAAATTTAATTCCTTTACCACTTGTTTAAGATGTCTTGTTGATCTTTTTACTCGACCCAATAGAGAAATTGAAGTGGCTTTTGATCCTAGTTTTGTTACTTGGGAAGGAAATGATCAATAAATTCATGTTTACAAGTCTTATGGGAATGTCATAGGAGATTGGGCCAAGGATACCCTAGTAAGGGGAATAATTTAGTTTTTCATAGACATGAAAAGGATTTGTGAAGTTATCGAGGCATTGAAGAAAGAGATTGACAATGAAATCACTACAACCAAACATGAAAACTTTGTTTGGTTGAATACTAACAATGATCTCAAGGAAATGATTGGTTTGGGGTCAGATAAACTAGTACGTGAGAATATTTTATGAAATATTAAAGATGATAGATGCTTTATGTGGAAGAAAAGCATTGAGTGGAAACCTCATTCTTGAAGAAAAATATGTTAAAACAAAACTACTCAATGAATTTAATCACATGAGGATTGGAATTTAGAAAGACACATCATGAAACATAGGTATCTTCCTCCAAAGAGAATATGATTCTCAAGATGAGAATGCAAAAATAATAAAGGGAAAATTCAAGGAATTGATTGAAAATCTTTTCAACAAGAAATATTTCAATGTGGAGAGCATGAGGAGATTAAGCAATATCGACTTCACTTTCTCTTAATCCCTTGGACATGCAATGATATTCTCCAGTAAATTTGATATGGGGAAACAAAGCTTGGTGGAGATTAAAAACTAAAAATGTGATTATTACTCAACATAGTGAGATGCCTTTGGTGATCAAAGATTTTCAAACATACAAAGCCAAAATTGCCACACAATTTGCCCAGTCATCACAAGAAGGGGATTTTGATAATACGCAACCTCAATAATATCTCATATTTTGATTGGTTTTGTAGACACTAAAAAATATCTTGATCCTATAAGCAACATTTTATCATTAATTCACCTTCTTCCTAGCATAATTAAATAATTTTAATTGTTTAATAATCCCCTAAAGTCATAATTATTCTATTAATTAAGTAATTCTTAATTATTTAATTAATTCACTTTATCCTTATTCCTCCTTGATTAATTTAAATAAATATCAGTTTTATTTAAATTATGTCACTAATTACCCTTTTTCCCTCTATAATTAAATAAATTATTGTTTATTTAATTATTCATATTCATTTTCTCTTCATTTTCTTTTATAATTAAATGATTATTTTAATTATTTAATTATTCATTAGCTTTTTCCCTCCATAATTTTTTTTTTTTTTAGACTGTAGGAATCGGGTAGCATGACCCCATATAAATTGCAGTGCGCCTGGTAAACTTTTTAACGTGACCGGCGACGCTGGCGCGACACGCCCTCCGGTACCATGGGGGTGGGGTAGACTAGACCTCGTGACCAACCTCCTACAATAGGAAAGATTTAGCCAACCGAGCTAGGGCCCCAACCCTTTTTCCCTCCATAATTAAATAAATTATATTTATTTAATTATTTTATCATTTTCCTCTCCACTATAATTAAATAATTAAATAATTATTTAATTATCCCTTATTTTCATCCACTCTCTATTAAATAATTATTTTAATTATTTAATATTTAGCACCCACCTCTTCTTCTATAATTAAATAATATTTTATTATTATTTAAGTATTCATCTCACTGTTTTCTAAAATTAAATAATATTTTTTAATATTTAATTTACCCTTTTGCTAGCTAAGCCCTAAATCTCAACCACTTTCTAAGGTTTATCTTACCCATCCTTATCTATTTTCTTCTCAATTAATCTCATCCATTGATCATGATACCTCATCTTTCAATCCTAACCCTTCATTTGAATGTGATTTCTATAAAAGCAAGCTATCGCCTTCATTTCAACCCTACAACCATAATCTTCAATATTCTTCTATCATTCATTTCATTCATCTTGGGCAACCGCAATCTTTGAATTTTTTCTATCTTGAGATCTAGCTATTAATCATCAATATCAAGCTCAGTGAATATATTGCATACTACAAATTTGAGAACAAACAAAGAAAAATGGAGAAGAGCAATGTAGATGAATCAACTTTGGCATAGATATTGAGTATTATTGCTTCATTATTATTGTGATTTCTATTGTCATTTGTTCTTCATTGTTGGATTAGGGTCTTTTTAGCTTGAATTAGATAGTTTTGTGGTTGCAATTAATGATTCATGCTTATTCCCCCAAATTTTATCCAATCTACAAGTTTTATTTTGTAAAATAAGGTTAAATTCATGAGAATTTTAAGGGAGTCTTAACTTCTTATTTTCAGATACTTTCAATAAGCGACTACTCTTGCAAATGTAAATATAAACTATGATGTTATTGAAAGAAAGCTCTTAGAATTTTTAAAAAATGAAATAGACATAAATTAATTTGAACTTGAAGAGAAGGTTGTATGTATGTGAGCCTATATTTTTAGAGAAATGAATGAAATGAAATTCTTATAATTTGTGCATCATGATTGGTTTTGTTGGTTATTGCATTTTTGTGTAAATGTGACAATCACTTCTAGTATTTAATCTTCTTGAGTTTGGAATTATCTTTTGTTCATAAGTTTATTAGTTTATGCTTTGTGGAATGCAATTAGTTTGTGTTATGAGTGTTAAATATCACATATTAAATTTTGGTCAATAAATATTCATTGGTAGAATTTTATTGATCTTTGTTGATTATATTATTTTTTCCTTTCTTGCTTTCTGGTTAAAATCATACCCATGTTAAAGTTTTAAAAATTCATATAAGAACATATTTTCTTACCAGACAAGGGAGTTATACCTCATAAAATGCAAATGGAAATTATTCCATATGGAAAAATATAATTTACCCAATAGTTGGTTAATGATTATTTCTATGATTGGATAATAGAGGGAAAAAATGAGAATATCAAAAAGTGAATAATCTATTAAATAACAAAATTTTGGTGACTTTGGTGGGGACTGAAGGGAAAGATAGTTAACACAATTATGGTGGTTTCCTTATATATATATATATTCAGTTTCTTCCTCATGAACAATCATGATCTTAACACACAATAATGATATTCATGTTACACAACCTAACCTTAACTGGATACAAGTCGAACAATATTAAATTATCTCAATTGAATACTATGGCTTGGAGGTGCTGAAGAAGTGGTGACAAATATTATTAGGTAAACCAAGTCTTAGAGGAAGAAGAAGATCTAGGAGAAGCAATTAGAGAGCTTCATCCTAGGTAGTAGCTACGTGTTGTTGAGAGGATCGTTGTCATTCCTAGTGTAGACACTAAAAAATGTCCTAAGTCTGTGAGCGTCATTTTTCTTGGTCGTCGTCCTTTGATAATTAAATAATTTTAATAATTTGATTATTCTAAATCATATTCCTCTATTAAGTAAATAATTTTTAATTATTTAATTAATTCACTTCCTAACTTTATTCTATCCTGATCAATTAAATAAATTAATTGTGTCGCTAATATTCCCCTTTCTTCAATAATTAAATGAATTATTATTTATTTAATTATTTGCTTGTCATATTTTGTCTATGGTTAAATAATTATTATTTAACTATTCACTCCCTTTCTTAATTCTTCCATCATTAAATAATTGTCAAAATTATTTAATCGTCATCCATGTGTCTCTTGTATTAAATAATTACATCAGTTTAATTATTTAATTCCTCTTTTCACATTTCCTCTCACTTAATTAAAATAATTATGCAAATTATTTTAATGGAATTTCCACTTGTCCTTTTTCTCAAATAAATAATTCGAATGAATTATTTATCCTCCACTTGGCCAAATATTTCTTTCTCATGAATTAATTATTTTTTGAAATTTTTAATTCATCCATTTTCCTCCTACCTTCTCATTAATATCTATCATAGTCGTCGACATCATAGCCGTCCCTAGCCCACCACTTTTTGGTGCATCAATCCTCCACCATTGATCTTGGCATCTTTCTAGAAGCTCAATCTTGATTGTCCATTCTATAACCTCCCTCTCATGAATCATCATCCATCGATCTTGGAATCTTTCTAGAATATTAATCTCGTCCATCCATTCGAATGGCTATCTATAAAAATAAGCCATTCTCCTCCATTTTTTCTTTAACAACCATTTTATCTCCAACTTTGTACTTACTATTTGTAGGTTATTGCACAAGTTCTACTTCAAATCTGAGGGAAAAGTTTGCAAAAGGAGAAATAGGAGAGACAAGAGAAGTGAAGCAAATTTAATGGGGAGTGCTTTATTTGAATGTTTTTAATGCATTCTCCATTTACGATTGTATTCTCTTGTTTAGATTGGGGTTTAGCTTAGATTTGTGTTGTGGCTATCAATTAGTCTTTGCTAACCTAGTTTTCCCCCATCTTACATTTGGTGAACCCGACATGAAGAATAGTTTTTGTAGAAATCGTACGGATTTTTGTGTGTTTTTTTGTAGGTTTCAGTACGAAATGACACAAGTGATAAGAAATGACACATTTGTTGAAGATAAGGACACAACTGTTTGGAGTGTATTCAAATTTAAAAATGTGACACATTTGTGAGAAATACAAGTGCATTCATGGGAAGAAAAAATTGAATTCAAAATCACAACACAACTGCTCTAGTGTGACGTGACACAATGATGCATCTGTGGCCCCAAACGACACAACTACCTATCTGGTATAAAATTTCTAGTTTTTTGTTTGCTTCTAGTTTTCTTTTTGGGTTTTTCGAGTAGGTTAGGTTTTTTGTGCACTAACTTTCTGCTTTTAGCGTGTGGCTTTGGATTTAAGGAGTTCCCAAAATTGTTTCTTTAGAAACAACAACAAAATTGAGCTCTTTCATTTTAGTTTTAAGTAATTTTTCTTTTGTTTGTTT
>VDFB02258294.1:0-44425 GCA_007258455.2 Sequoia sempervirens | reverse complement strand
CTTTTCCCATAAGGGTTTTCACCCTTTCCTTAGTCCTTAGCTCCTTGCTAAATATTGTAGCTAATGTGGCTATGTCATCCTCAAAGAGAGGACCACTCACTCTTTCCAAAGATTCTTATTTTATCCTTTCATCTTCTTTTATAGCTTCTTGTCTTCTTTCCAGCAAGATGTTCCACAAATATTTAGGTACATTTTTCTTGATGTTCCATATGTCCACCTCAAGAACAACAATGTATTTGATGATAGCTTCAATGATGGTGGCCTTTTCCACCTCATCTGCATCTTTATACAGAGCTATAGTTTCTTCCAACATCTCATTTTGCAAGATACTGTTAAATAATGCCTCTAATTTCTTGGGGGAAAGAGGCCTTATCGATTATTTTTGTTTTTGTTCTTTTCCTTCAACCAGAGTCCTCTCTGTTCTCCATTCTTCTTCTTCTCTAGAGAAGCCTTCTTGGCTTCCTTAGATTCTTTTCCCTCATATGTATCTTAAATGCTTCTTTTTTATTTCTCTATCTCCTATTCACTCTCACTATCAATGATATCAATTCTTTTTCTTTTTGAACTAGCTTCACCTTATGAAGCGTCACTTCTTCTCCTGTGGACCAACTATGGTCCTTCTTCTTCCATTTCTTCTTCTTCTACCACTACATTGATGTCTATACTCTTCTCTCTCATAAATTTGTTCTTTACTCTTCTTCTGGAAGTAGTAGCAGATGGTGTAGCAACAATACTTTTCTTCTTTTCAACCCTTTTAGTTTGCACTACCAGAGGGGGTCTCTCCCTTATTGAAGGACTGGTAGTAGTCTTTCTCTTTTCTCCAGTAGTTGGCATAGTCCTGAAGGACTTTTGAATAGTAGGAGGAGTGGCAGCAATCCTATCAGATCTTCTTGTGCTTCTGAATGCTTCTACAACACTTAAATCTACCTTAGCTCTTTCTCTTGCATATTGTAGTCATTCCTTTGAAATACCCATTTCCTTCGCATACACATCAACCATCTTATCAACATTATTCTTGATTATCAGTTTTATTTGTTTCATGTGTACTTCCAAGGATTTTTGTTGTATCCTTTGAACTCTTCAATAAAATGTCAGCATAACCAGTAATTTCCTCTTCAGAATCCCAGTGCATGAATCCATATGTTCCTTGGTTCAACTACTTCCATCATACACTCATCTGTTGACACAAGGAAAGTGATGTCATTGTGATATTTTTCAATCATTTTCCTTGGGATTCATTCTATCTCATGCATCCTCCTTTGAAATACTGCAAATAAAGTAGCAAGAGCATCATCTTGTGCCTTTCCATCTCCAAGTCAATTCATATAGTCTCTAATCTGATGAGCAATAGGTCTACCTCTTATCCATGCCACATTTTGAGTTCTGGGAAGTTGCTTTAGAAAATAGAAAAGTAAAAACACCACTAATGTCCCATACTTGAATACACACTTCTTTTCCTTAGTTTTCTTTAATTCTCCATCAATTGTTGCCTAAGCAACACAAAAAGATCATATAGTCTGCACCATTTTCAACCATCTCATGTGCCACATTGATTGTGGTGGTAGATATTGAATTGTCCCTATTTGTGAAATAATTTTTATAGCTAATCATCATTGTTGCATATCTTACATTTGGGTTTCTAATGGGATCCACTGTTATAGCTCTCTTGTCACGTGTAGCACTCGTTCTTTCCATAATTTCACTTCATTCTTAAAGGATTTTAGCACAGTAACTGGTCTAATGGAGCATAGACTAGTAACCTCTCTAATTACTTCTTTTGTTATCATGTTAGGCATGTTGGTCCAGAAAAAATTGCCATGGATTTTTCTTAAATCCATCCTAACCCATTTGTCCTCAATTTTTTTTTAGGAAACCATTGCCACACATCTAGTTTCTTCGTGACTAGGTTTTGAAATTATAGCTTTAGGGCATAGTTATCTCCAATAAGCTCGTTAACCCAAAAATCCCTAACTTAGAATGATCAAATTCTTCTATCTTGCCATGAATATAGATCCTAATATCATCAATCAGTAAAACCCCATAAGGAATATGAGAGAATGCACCTAACGGGTCATCTTTTATGGATTTCACGGGATACTTCTTGAATTTTGGTTGTGGTTTTTTTGTAGCTTCAATTTCCCTTGGTGTAGCCATTTCAGATGTATTCAAATTGCCTTAAAATAGTGTTCTTTGTGAAAATAGGAAAAAATGGAGACTGTAAATACCTTTTGTTTCGCTTGTTGAACTAGGGTTTCAATGCACTGAATCTCAATTTTCCTTGAACACTTTGGATTTTTTCCTTGCTACTTTGGTCCTTCTCGAATGCTTTTGTGAAATGAATTTTTGTTAGTGAAATCACTTATAACCTTTTGATCTGACCTAATTTTGCATGAAATGCTTCAACCAATAAAGTTGGCAACCCTTCCTCTGTATGCATAGTCAACTTCTGAAGCTTCACAAACTTCCACACCATCATATTTTCTTCTATAATCTTCACCAATAGATCGAGCATGTTAATCTACACCATATATCTTCATGCTGAGACCTCAACACCTCTTTTTTGGAGGGGGAAAAGAGATTTCCATTAAAGTCCCCCCTAAGCCAAAGCTTTTAGCTTAGTTTCTGGAGGAAAGATCTACACCGGATGAAGGTACATATTCATCTTGGACTTCTATCTCTTCCTTCTTTCTCCAAATATTTTCCATTTCCTTCTTTGTCTCTATCGTCCATCAATCTTTTTAACCGGTTCATTCCTTTTTACTAGATTATCTTTTCTTGTATTTCTGCTTTTGCAAAACTTGGCAATATGTCTAGGTATAATGCAATTATGACATGTGACATTCTTTTGAACAATATTCCTTCCATTCACTCTAGATCTGCATTGATTAGCTTTGTGTCCAAATCCATAGCATGTATAACAGTAACCATTGAAAGATTGAATCATTCTACAATTTTTATAGCCATTCATCATTTGATTTCTACATTCACTAGCTCTATGACCAAATCTTTTTAATGTAAAACATTGACCAGAAAAGGATGGGACATTATAATTCATTCTTCTTCTACATTCCATTTCCTTATATGTCTATATTTGTTGCAGGAATAACAAAAACCATTGAAATATGGGTACCTTCATGCATTTGGTTGTCTTACAGGTGGTCTTTAAGCTTCATTTCTTTGATTTTAGATCTTGCCATTGTTCTTCTTAACTTCAATCTTCCTTTTAGTATTTGATGTCTAATTTGACTTTGAACTTCTCCTATCTCATATCCTAAACCTTCTTATCTTTAGAGCCTTTCTAATTTGCAATCATTTCATCAAGTTTTGTAACACTCATTTTGAATTTATCTTCATGACTTCTTGATTTCTCCAAATCTGATCTCAGATTTACCACTTCTTTCTCAAGCCTCAAGTACATTCCTCTGATTTCTTTCCACCATTGCATTCAAGCATTCGTCAATTATTTTCTTCTCTTCAACTTGCACTTTCAAACCAGTGATGGATTCATTTGCTTGCTTCAATTGCTAACTGACTTCCTTATGCCTTTCTATGAACTTCTTGATTTTCTCTCTCAATTTTCTGATGCATTCATTTTCTTCTTTGATGTTTTCTTTCAAATCTCTATTTTCATCTTCAGTCTTTTCAATATCTTCAAGGGAAAATTTTAGTTCTCCATATTTCTCAAGCATGCAATCTTCTTCTATAAATCCAACTATTAGAATCTCTTCCAAAGGAATAGGAAACTTTCTATCATCCATGTGTTCAACTTCCAAGATCTTCCTAAAGCGATTAAGCTCCTTCTAAGGAACTAAGCTCTGATTCCAATTGTTGAACACCTGAAATACTGAGAGGGGGGGTGAATAAATATTCCCTTAAACCATTCAAGCTTTAAACATCCAATCACCAAAACATATTCAATTGTAGTAAGGAAAGAAAGAATAGAATAGTAACAACACCACATAACACATGAACACTAGGATTTTTACATGGAAAACCCAAAATGGGGGAAACCATGGTGAGGGTTAGCTCACAATATATTATAACTGGTTATAGTATATTTATAGAAGTGCTCACTGCAAGGGGACTCATTGTCCATAGAGAAAAATATAGAAGAGAGATGGTGGCCCATAGCCTATTTTGAACTAAATTATAGTTGCAATTGACACATGCATGAATACAATCCCATTGAAGCACAATAAATAAACTATATCCGATTCTAATTCAACACTCTGCCTTACTCTTCATTCTCACAACTCTGATCTTCAACTCAACATTCACAACTTAACTTCACACTGATCTGATCAAATTCACATCACATACATGTATATATACCATTCTTAACATACACCATATCTCACCCAAAACACCGAAAAAAAATCTAACATATATTTGCATCAAACATAACATTAATTAGGTTGACCTAATTAGATGTAACAATCAAAATGTAACTTGTCGACTCCAAAAATTTTCCTCCACACAATGTGCCACAATTCAAAACAAAAAACAACTTAAAATAGGTCGGCGTGGACCTATAATTAATCCCACATAAGATCGCAATACTTACTTAACCTTTGCACAACATCAAACATGTTAGGGCAGCACAACATAAGACCTAATAGTAAAATCCTTAAACTATGTATCACATCTCGAAACATGGACCTCAAAACTCTACGCCAACTTGAATTCATACTCTACTGCCATCTAGAAACTTATCCTCAATTTAAGCACAAAGTGAAAAACTCATCCACGGAGACGTGTGAAATCTCCCACACAACTGCACTGTACAAAAAACAATTGTAATTTCCAGGTCAAACTTCTGTAACTCATATCTCTCAAACCATTTTTCAAAACATGGTGAAATCTTGGAATTAGATACATCTAACATCCAAAAAAATAATGTTAGAAGCATAGAGTTAAACCTTCATTCGCAGAGTGGTGTGGACCCAAAAATAATCACTCTATAACATTGTATAAGCAGAATTGACACTTAGTCAATTTCCCATTGTAACCATCTTTATTGGACCAAACCATTATGAAAAATGTCTTCCTCAACAACTCAAAGAACTATTAGAACTAATCAAAATGATCTGCAACTAAAATCTTCTCATAAGTTACAATGTTGACATTAATGACAACACTGCAACACATTGTTATATACCTTCCATGCTCATGTTTCCAAACAACATCATCAATGACGATCTCTCTAAAATTCCTACAATAGATATGGAATTCCCATTTCAACATTGAGAAAAACATTCACTTTTTCATCTAGTGGCAATGCAAAATGCTAAGGAGACTCCAGAAAATAAAAATAAGCTTCAAGAAAGGCTTCATAAATAGTCAATATTGGATATTGAGATCATAATAAACATTTCATGTTTAATGCATATGAAACGGCCTCAAATACAATACACTTAAAAGAAAAATCTAAACATTTTCAGTTTGGGAAAACTACATCACTAGAACACACATGTTGATGGTTGAAGGAGAATAACTTGAAGATACAATTATTAAAAATATGTGAAAGTTTTGCACATGCCTATTGAGAGGGAACAACCTTTGTTAGGACAACACCGACCAAATCAACATATGAATATTAGAGAAATAACAATTCCTCGTGTACGAGGAATCAAACTATAAGGACTGATTTCTATTCATGAAATCTCTAATTTTAGGGTTAAGATGGAAAGAAAGAGAAATGATATGCAAAGAATATTTTCCATCTCACAAATCAAATTAGCTTAATTAATCTATTATTATCAACTATTTATTAATGATTTAGAGCTTTGTGTTCATGTTAAAATTTCTCCGATCTTGAATTTTGGGTCTTCCTTCTAGGGTTTGTTGAACTACAATATTGAGATACAACACTTTATTTGATATCATTTATTATGTTGTTAATAAAATATCTACCGCAATCTCATCTCCCAATTATGATAAATCTTAGAGTCAAATCATTAATAGATATGGATCATTTTGGACCTTCTTGTGTATAAAATGTTTAAAAATATATACTTGAATAAAGAAGAATAATTTGAAAATGAGAATCATCTTGAAAATATTAAAAATAACAAGAAGATGGATATTGCTAACAAGTTATTGATGATTAGAGAGTATATGTTACTAAAAGTTTGATTAATATATAATCATGTAGATTAATGGATGAGTTTCATGTTAAGCTTGTGTTTCAAAATCTTATGAAATTGAAGTATTTAAAGGCATTGAAAAAATTATGAATGGATATAATACTCTACATAATATCTCTCCCCTCACATTCTCAAGATTCTTTATCCATTCTTCCCTCCCAAACTTAAACCCAAACTTTTCCTATTTCATACTCCACTTCCTTTATTACTACTCCTATGTTGTTATCATCCATAAGCAACCTTCATCTCTAATATTCCTTGTATTTACATCATTTACTTAATTCTATATTCCATATACACCATATTTACATCCTTTACTTAATTCTATATACCATATACACCATACTCTCCTTCTCGCAAAACCTCTTTTTCAAGCCTATCCTACTATTCTTCCCTTTACCATTCCATTAAAAATAATTTATAATCAACCTATTACCACTAATATTCCCACACATTCCCCTGCATCCCTCAATATATCCTTGATAACATCATTAATGACTTGGTAAAGTTGAAAATAAAGTCAATACTTTATCTTTTTAAGACCAAAGAAGAATATTCATCATGAATTAATTCTCAATAATACTATCAATTTTCTATAAAACAATATATTTGAAATATACTATATATTCACATTCTTAATTCTACATCCCATATACACAATAATCTCATTGTTCCTCCAAAATCTCTTTCTCAAGCCCATCCTTCTACTCTTCCCTTCACTATTCCATTGTAAACCATTTATAATAAACCCATTACCACTAATATTCCCCCACACTCTCCCACCAATCTTCAATATACCCTTGATAGCATAATTAAACAAGGGTTGCGGTATAGCTGCAGTCCCTGGCTAAATAAATATAGCAAGTAGTTGATAAAAAAGAAACAATCATGCCATTGCTTATTGAAGACATAGAACATTGATGGAAATGATAAAAAAAAAAAAAAAAATTTGCATTGAAATATAACTCAGCTAAACATATTTAAGACACATCATGATACGTGCACAATTAAACATCTTGAGATTATACAACTTGTTGAACATTGGACACATGCTAGAAAAGAAATACCAATGACCCAATAATTAATATGAAATCAAAAAAACTTGTCAAATGTGTGCATGCATATCAGGCACAAGTTTAAACAAATGCAGCAAATTTTTTATCACCTGTAGCATTCCACCCAACTCCTGTAGCATCCTACATAATACTAGTAGCACGATGATCTAAACTACTGAATTATTGTTGCAGTAAGGGCACTTTCTGAGAAGTGTTTGGCATGTTTATTACACTTGAATTATTTTGACTTCGAATTTTTTCAAATATTTGTTCAAATTGAAATGAGCTGCACTTTGTTTATAGTTTGCTGTAGGAAGATCAAGTAATAGCAGAAGTTCAGTTTATTCAACCTTTTGTTTTGTTTAGCAACATGTTTTTTATTGACTACTCCTAACCTTCTGCCATGTTTTGTTCTTTTAATTTAAGAGTTTTTCTAGTGCGATGCTACATGTCAATTGTGGTTTATTCTTCACAAATTTACAAAAAAACAAGTTTGAGAATTTTATTAAAGTTTTGAACTATTTCTGTGTTGCAATCAAATAAGAAGTTTATATTCAAAGAGAAATTTTTTTGTGTCGGCATATTTTTGGCCTAATTTTTGTTTAAGGTGTAAACTATTGTTGATATTAATCTATGTTGCAATAAAATCAAAATTCTCTGCTGAAATGGTAGTATTTTTATAGCTTCTCTTGGTGGTAGTCTTGGGAAGCATGACATTAATGACAATCAAAATTGTCAATTTATTTGTAGGTAGAAGTCTTGAGACGCATGACATTATGTGATGATGAAAACAATCAATCTTGTGAATCTGCTTTAATTTTTATACATTATTTAAAAAAAAAAAAAGGTGCAATGCATCCAGATTATTAGAGGTAAACACTTTTGACTGGAGCTATGAATTGGGTACAAGAAACCACAAGAAACTACCAAACCCACGAGCGCATTGGCCCAACGAGGGTTTGAACCCTGGTGGCCGTCACTACAACCAAGTGACTTGACCACCGAACCACGCCCTTATCAACTAATTTTTATACATTATACTTATACTTTTTTATTGAATTTGTTGTTTAAATCATACATTGAGATCAGTAATTATAACTTACAATATAGACTTGTTAATCTATAGTCCATGCCAAATGATGCAAGCATGGGGAAATGCTTTCGCATACCCATAACTGCAAAACTTAACAAAGAAAAAGAAAACCCATTAATGCACCTATAGGATTAATGAGAAGTATAAGATAACATGTAGTTGTGTATACTTAAGCAGAAAACATACATAAAATTTGAGCAAAATCACAAATATGAATGCTTACCTCAACAACTCATCATGATCAAAAGACAACCAAGTTTTCCTCAGAGCTCTGTGCCTGTGCACAAAATCAACCCCAGTTTGAATTCCAACAAAACCCAAAACCTTTGACCTATTTGAACATCACTTCAGAAATATGATACATAAAAACAAAATGTAGAGTTTTCCATGTTTGTCAAAAATGGCACCTGCACTTTGGTTTTCCATTTTTGAATAAATGGCACAAGATTGAACAAAAATAATAACACCTTCATTTTTTGCTACATCTAAACTCGGTTTGCATTTTCATATTCAATTTACTAATAAAAAATACCAATACTATTAGTTGTGTAGTTCAATACTCTTCTTGGGTAGATGTCTACAATTGGACATTGTGATTTTTTCTGCCAGATGGAGAGGAGTGTCATGTCATATTTATTCTAATTGCTAAGGTTGACATTGATTTAGTTTTCCCAAACTTTACACAGTGTGCCCGACATTTGACATGGCCTCAAACTATTTTCTAGAAGTAAATAGATTGGCTCATAATGTTATAGATGCCAACCAACATAGCTCCTAATGAACAAATAAAACAATACCTTGCCTTAAAAAAACTGAGAAAATGTACCGAACTATCCTTTAAATTCACCTCCGAATGATTTTTTCGAGTGCACAATCTTTGAGCAGTCATTGGCATTGTCATGTGGGAAGCCATTACAATAGAAGAAAAAACCAGCTTTTGGCAAACTGATGATAGAAAATCAACCTGCAAGAAACATCAACATTAGAGATGTTAAACCCAAACCAGAAAAACGACAGTCCCAAAAAAGAACTGATTGCAGCCAGCACGAGGTTATTCGCAGCCAAAGAAAGCAATTAGTAAAGGAATCGAAGTCAAATATAAATAAATCACTGGTAAAATGAAAATCATGGAAGTTCAAAAGATATCATAGTTTTTCTTTTTAAAAGGATTAAAAGTAGCTCGCAGGCAACCAAACAATCACAGATTTTTTTGATAAATATGATAATCAATTTTATGCCCCTTGAATATCTACATTCCGCGTTTCATCCAGTGGCTGCAATCACCCACCTGAAAACATATCTCTTCTCTTCCGTAGCTTTTATCATAAGACGTCGATTCCATGCACTCGTCGAAGCGTAGGCTAAGTTTAAAATATAATATGTTCATATATTATATAATATATAAATTTTAAAATTGAAGCTACTTGCTTCAAGAATAGAAAATAATACTTTATGTATGTACTTTATCTTAAAATTAAAATAATATGTTAAATTTGTAATGGGTTGATTTTCTAACTTTAGGTCAATTTGACAAGTGTGTATTTGTCTTCTACCAACAAATCTAGTTTATGTATGTACTTTATCTTAAAATTAAAATAATATGTTAAATTTGTAATGGGTTGATTTTCTAACTTTAGGTCAACTTGACAAGTGTGTATTTGTCCTCTACCAACAAATCTAGTTTAGTAGAATGTGAACTCTTATTTTCTATTTCATTGAAATTTATGTTTTTCTTTGATTGTCAAGGGTTGGAAGTATTTGCAAATATTTTTGGGAGATTGTTGAGTTGCTAGGGTTAAATTCTCTTAAGTCAATCCTCATGTTGGATAAGTTTTATGGTCATAAAAATGATGGGCAACAATAGGTAAGCATGCAAGTGATCTAGATGTTAATTTTGATGCAATATTCTAATTATTTTTAGTATTCCAACTAAAGTGTTCCTAGAATGATGTGAATGATAATTGCTAGATGTTTAAATGTGATTAGATGATAAATGAATGCACATTGAATGCAAATTGAGTGCATTTAAATACTAGTAAACAATATTAGGTTGACTCGTGGTGGGAATAAAATGAGAAAGAGTTGACAAAAATAAAAAAAATTGAATTTTAAGGATTAGTTTTATATAGTGAAAAATTGATTATACATCACAAGATTGACTTAGAACAATGAAATGCTAGTATTAAAGTAGTGAATAAATGTATGGACATGGGGGTGTAATAAATGTTAAGTGCATGGATATAAGTGTGGATACATATAAGACATGGTTGAATTAGTAATGCATCTAAATGAAGAAGGTTGATGGATTAGGGAATGAACCCAAAATTGCACAAGATTGTGCCATTTTTCAACATATAATTATAATAAGTCATCCCATCAAAATAAACTCATAATTAAATAGAAATTAGTATGGGTATGCAAATTTTACCATTACATTTCACCCTCACTTTGAGGTGCATTTTAATCCTTGAAAAGACCTTTTATGTTCAAAGCATCTTTATTGGATTATGTAGTTTTCTACCTCATCTCCTATAAGAATGATGCACCCACCACATCATAGAGATTCGATTTTGAGATGATCTTATTGATCACCATAACTAAGTTGTTCCATGTATAAGATAAAGAACAATATTGTTTCTATCTTCTTAATGTAGGTCTATAGATCTATCTTTAGTACGTTATCATATTTGGGAGCTTAGTGAAAAAAATTTAGGATCTTTCTACATATTGACAATGTCTTGCTAGGATCCAGTGTGTTATTTTTGTCTCTTATATGTTCATGACCAAAATCTCCATAAAATCCCTCTTAGGTCTAGTAAAACCTAAAGTGAATAGGAGCTACCTACTGTTATTAATTGGTTTATTACTATATGTGAGTTGATCATGAATCTATAAAAGTTGTGTCTCGAGATCAAGTCATCTAGTAACTCTAAAACCTTTAATATTTTTAGTTTTAGTAATATTGTGGATATATTATATTGTATATTGTATATTATATTTTTAATATATAATATAATACAAATTTATATAATATATAATAGAGTAGAATATAGTGTAATATATAATATATTTAAATAAATTAACACACCTAATTTTTTTATTACCATGCATATCTCTTGTGGTTTACAACATACCTTGTATAAAATCATCATTCCTGTTAAACCCCGTTGTGCGTTTACCTATTTACTATTACTATGTTAGGGTAAATTATTACATATGTGAATGTATTTGGAATTCTGATTGGAATATATATATATATGGTTGCACTTTTCTTATCTAAATCATTGGAAAATTATAAATGAATGTTTATTTCATTTGATGTTATATAATGAAATGGATATCTGGAATGAATGGTTATTGTATTTGATATTCTAACTATGAAATGTATAATGCAAATGCTTGTTTTGATGAACGACTGACTACTATGAAAATGTGTTAAGTTGGATGCAGATTCAGAGTCAATCCTCCATAAGCGAGGGGAAGTATCACTTAGGAGAACTTGTTCGGGTAACCTATAATGAAACCTAACCGAGCTCACACACACTCAGTTGTAGAATGGTTGAGTCAAGTCATAGTTTGGGGAATTGGTAAGTCATCCTTTAGTATGATGTGTTTGCATTAGGAAGGATTTTTATTTTTGTTAAGAGCATTCTTGGTTTGTGTTAAGTACTTGGTGCATGTGAGTTCTTTATATTGCTAGACTTGATCGATGGGATATATATACATAGAATGTATATATATGTATACATATGCATGTCGATGATAACCCATACACGTGAGATACTACGTACATGAGAATATGTAAGTAGACGTACCTATGCATGCTCATGGACAGATTGCTCATGGGCATGGGGATATCAAATGGACAATATAAGACATATATGTATATATGTATATATACATCACATGCATATATACCTATCAATAAGACAATAATTATATATGTGATTGATGGAATAATCGAATGTATATATATATATGAGAAATATGCATATATACATATATATAAACATGTCGATATACACGTATGTGTTAACAAATAGGAATGTCCATACGAGTATGTCGATATATGTATATGTACGTATACATGAATATAGATATGTATATACATACGATATTGTATATGAAATGTTAACTTGATCTATTTTATTCGAATAACAAATGGACTATTTAGACAAACTTATTGTCAAGGAATATATATATATATATACACACACATATACATATATATAAATAGCATTTAATGCTATTAACAATGAATATATATATGTTATGGATGATTTAATGAGTATATGATATGGCCGATATAATGAAGATATAATGTTGCATATTGTAGCGCAATGTTAAGTAATTAAACTGCATATATATTGTCATTGATAAATGCGATGGAAAACACATAAGCTTATAAACTGTTGTGCATAGTTTATATTTAATGAATAGTGCATAGTGTTGTGTTGCACACTATACAAAGCAACGTGAAACATTAATGAATAAAGTAGTGCTATAAAAAAGGGAAGTCAACTCATTAGTTAAGTGTCGAATTCTTTGGAAATGATCAAGTCAGCTAAGTAAAACACAGCCAATAAGAATATTAATTGACTTATTCTTCTATGAAAAATCAAGCTAAATGTTAGGGAATGTGGTGAATTGTTGGCACCATATTATGAACTTGGTGATTCAATAGAAGTCTCTTAAACCTATAAGTTGATTTCTAGATTAGAGTATGTGCAAATATGAATCAATGAACATGTTGTTGGCAAGAAAAGAGTTGACCTGTTGTTCTGTTTGAATGAGTATTGAGATAGGGATTTTCCACCTTTTGATTAACAAGATGAGTCGATTGAATTGAGCTAAGAAGTGTCAATGCGTAGGCCTTTTTTTTAGCTTGTAGATGCTAGTTTTTGGGTATAAATAGAGGCACCCTTACCTCATTTGGATACACTTTTACTATGCATAATCATGCTTCTCCATTCTGGTGCATTTTAATTGAGGGGTTCTTATTCTGCTGAGAGGTATTTTGTGAGGAAACATTAGTAAGATAAATTGAGGTGGATTTGTTGCAAAGCTGATTTTAAGACGGAGCAAAGCTTAAGA
Organism: Sequoia sempervirens; assembly: GCA_007258455.2. Taxonomy (NCBI): domain Eukaryota; kingdom Viridiplantae; phylum Streptophyta; class Pinopsida; order Cupressales; family Cupressaceae; genus Sequoia; species Sequoia sempervirens. Next base: position 31,037 of record VDFB02258294.1, on the reverse strand, counting down.
ACTAGAGATTCAATTGGATTAAAGTTATTAACAAGCATGAGATTCTATTATCTCTATGTTTATCTGTTTTAGTGAAAGATTGAATGTCTTCAATTTTTTTTGGATTTGCATTTGATTACTTGAAATAGAGTAATGATCTATTTTCTTATTGGAAAGGAAAAGAGTTTTGCTGATATATTTTCCTTATGAGTGTTTGTACATACTCCATATTAAGGAGTGATTTTTTCTCATCAATAGTATTATATACTAGGATTGATGAAACGAGAATAGCTTGTTAAGTTGTTTATGCAAAATTAATTTGTAGACTTAGAGAGCTCCTATGTTATTCCTGGGGTTAAGATATCCATTGAAGGGGATAACTTGTGCTTATGCTTTATTGGTAGAGATATCATTATGTTTTGGGAAAAGGGAATAGGTCATTTTGAGGTTAAGGACTACCTATTGAAGAAAATTACCTATGCATAGAATATAATGGCCTAAAGTCAAATTGAGCTAGGGTAGTGTATGTGAATAAGATGAATATCACTCGAAGTATTGAGTGAGAATACTTTGGCCAAAGTAGTGTGATTTCCTTTGGCTACACTGTCAGTTTACCATGTTCCTTTTAGGCATGCTAGTTCAGGATTGTAGTGGATACAAGTTCTAGTTATGTAGGGCACAACACTAAGCTTAGAATGGTTGTAGTTATGTGGTTACTTCACCAATCTCTTTGTTGAAGGGTATAGCCATCTTGCCATATGTGGCAGATGTACACAAGACCGCATATGAGTCTGTGGTTGGTGGAAAAGTGCTTGAGTGATGATTCTCCTCCATAGCTAGTGTCCAAGATTTGAAAGGAGATTCCTGGACCATCTATATCTATTGCTTTGAAGCTTGATTGAGCTATGTATGTATTTTGTATACAATATTTGGAAAAATTGTAATATATGGAATACTATATTGGAAATGAAATCAATTCTTGAATTTTTTTGTCATTTATGTTCATTTGTTTTCTATTGGAAAAGAATTTTTTTATAGCAATGGTAATGAAACATAGTTTATTTACTTGAAAGTGAAAACTTAGGAAATTTACTCGAATGAACAATTGGCATGTTACATGTGGTATCAAAGCTACCAAGTTTAGCTCTGGAACCTATGTGATTGTCATACTTTCCATCCAAAATTGTATAAGACTAATGTTTGGAAATTCTTGTTCTAGGATGGTGTGTCTCAGGTTAACTGCAAGAAAGTCGGTAATTGGGAATGAGTGCTACTTGAAAGCCAAGAAGGAAAAAGAGGCCATTGTTCATACGATTGAGGAAACCAACTATAAAAATGTTGTTTAGTTAAGCAATGCTGAGACTATTAGCCACACTTTATCGGATTAGTGAAGTAAAGAGAAGGATGAAGGAGGATGCCAATTTCAACTACTTACCTCCAGTCTCACCAGAAAAGTTTGATTCCTTGCCACTTTCCAGGGATATGCCCTCAGAAGGAAATTTTAGTCCAACATTCATATTTAGAGACCCTAGAGTCCTTCCTATGTCGAAAGTGATTGTAATTTCCTCAAGTAATGATTCAAAGGGTTATGTCCCCATAATTATGTATTAGATCATGATAAATATGAAGGTTATTATCCCTTTTATGATAGAGTTCAGATCAAATGAGAGATGAACAAAAATATGAGGGGTATATCCCCATTGAGTTATGTGTCTAAGAGTGAATTCAAGGGATACTCTCCACTTGACTATTTGAATAGTCACTCTATTTAAATTGAAAGGATATTGATATCCTTAAATGAATAAATAAAAATAGCATGTTTACCAAAATTTTTTGCTCAAAACTTATGTGAAATTTCTTTTATGTATGAATGGATGCTCATTTAAATATTTTCCATAAGATAGTAAGAACATGATTGAATCTAATAGAGATTAACCTTCAAGTGTAACCATTTTATAGCAAAGGATGGTGAGAACACGAACTAATCTTGGAAGTCAGACAAGGTCCGAAGGATGTTGAAGCCAAATTGGATCAAATTTTGGCTATTATTCACAAAACCAATGCAAGGTTGGAAAATCTTGAGCACAAAGTAAGGGAAAAAGATAGAGTATAACAAGAAGTTCCAATTAATGAAGAAGTTCCTATCAATTAAGTTGAGGGAGAGAATTATCATGATCATATTCAGACCCACGAACATGGGAATGAGAAATCAACTCTCAATCTGAAGGAACTAGTAGGAAGCGTTTGGCTATTAAAATTTCTAGGGATATGAGGAAAATAACCCCACCAAAATTTGAAGGTAGCACTAGTGGGGAAGAAGTTGAGACATGGTTGATTCAGATGGAAAAATATTTTGAGATAAAAAACTAACGTCACAAAAGTGGTTTGGGGAGCCTATCAGTTAGCAAGAGAAGCCTCTAAGTGGTGGATGAACAAGAAAATGGAACTCGGGCTTAGTTCATTGAAACTTACATGGAATGAATTTGTGGAAATATTTTAGAAAAGATGGCTACCACAACTCTTTTACAATAAAAAACTCATTGATTTTCAAAATTTGAGATAGGGAAAGATGTCATTAAATGAGTATTGGGAAAATTTTACCTTCTTGTTACATTATGTACCAATGTATAAGAAGGATGAATGTTTTTACATTAGGAAATTCATTATGGGGTTTAATAGTTAGATTGGTGGAAAATTAGATGTTCATGGTCCAACCACTATGGACCTAGTTTATGAGAAGGCTATTAAGCAAGAGTAGAAGCTCAAAGCCATCTCCATTTGCCAAGAGTATAGAAACCATAAGAAGTTTGGAGGAGCCCAAGTTAAACCAGATCTAAAGAATTTTGATGGAGTGCAAGATTCTCAAAAGCAAGGGGATAAGGGAACCTAAAATAATGGAAGAGAATCAAGGAGGGAACGTAAAAGGAATAATTTCAATGGCAGTAATATCAACAGTGTTGGAGGCAATGCTAGTAGACCTAATGAATCTGGAAGGAAGAAAGGACCAACAACGAGATGCTTCACATGTGGAGGAGACCACTTTGATATAAACTTTCCCAATAAGCCTTCTGGGTCACGACCTTATGGAAACCCACTTCCTTCCCAACAAATGACATTCCAACAAAATATTCATGCCACTTTGGACAATCATCAAGTAGAGTATCAAATTACTCTAGTAGAGACTCCGGGTATTTTATTTGGTTTTCCTATTTCCATACTTATAGATACTAGAGCTACTGAAAAAAAAATTCACCTAGAATAGCAAAGCAAATATCTAGGAAAGTTGGTTTTATGGCAAAGTCATGGGTTGTAGAATATGCAAACCAAACAAGAGCAACAGTGGAACAATGCTTGTTCGAAGCTAGGATTGAACTTCCTTGTTTCTCTATGGAGGTAAACCTATATGTAGCACCCTTAGGATTCTATGATGTTATCCTAGGAATGAACTAGCTTTGGAAGCATAGAGCCAAGGTAGATTGTCATGCCAAAACTATAGAGTGCTTGGAGGATTTAGGTAACCAAGTAATATTACAAGGGATACCTAGGGAAGTCAAGTTGCATCATATCTTTGCCATGTAATTGCATAGGTCCAAGAAGAAATGATGCAAGATCTTTGTAGTAAAGATGGAAAAGCTTGAGGGATATAAGGAATTCATTTCTCAAGATGGTGTTGTCAACTATGGGCCACAAGACCACCAGAAGGTAGAAGATGGTGAAATGATGGAAACTGGAGAGATGGATATGGAAAAATTTCCTCTTATGAAAGTTTATAGATGTGTTTCCAGAGGAACTACCTGGAATACCACCTAAAAGGATATTTGATTTCTCTATTGATTTAGTGCTTGGATCGAAACCAGTTTCCAAAGTGCCTTACAAGATGATAAAAACTGAGTTAATGGAGCTTAATGCACAACTAGATGAATTGTTATCTAAGGGATTGATAAGACCCAACATTTCACCCTAGGGAGTGCCAGTGATCTTTGTGAAGAAGAAGGATGGTACACTATGCTTGTGCATAAATTATCAAATGCTTAACAAAGATACAATAAAGAACAAGTATCCTTTGTTGTGCATTGATGACCTTTTTGATCAAATGCGGGGAGATACTGTCTTTTATAAGATTGATCTATGATTTGGATACCACCAGTTAAGGATCATAGATGATATTTTTATGACTGCTTTCAAAACCAGTTACGAGAATTATGAGTTTACAGTTCCACCATTTGAACTTACTAATGTGCCAGAAGCATTTATGAACCTAATGAACAATGTGTTCAAGGGTTTCCTAGATAAGTTTGTTTTGGTTTTCTTGGATGATATCCTAATTTATTCAAAGAATGAGGAGGATCATTAGAAGCATTTAGAGATAGTTCTTCAACGACTAAGAGAACATAAGTTGTTTGGGAAACTCTCTAAATGTACCTTCTTTTAGAAGAAAGTGCAGTACCTTGAACATGTGATTTCAGCTAATGGTATCTCAGTTGATCTAGCCAAAATCAAGGCAGTGCTAGAGTGGCCAATACCCAAAAATGTATCTGAGGTAAGAAGTTTTATGGGTTTAGCAAGATATTGTTAGAAGTTTTTCACACACTTTTCTAGAATATCCTTTCCTATTACTTCTTTGCAAAGGAAAGTGAAGAAGTTTGAGTGGATAGAAAAATTCCAAGAAACATTTGATCTACTCAAGGAGAAGTTGACTACCACTCCAATTTTGAAATTACCAGATCCTAATGGTGACTTCACTATTATCATAGATCAATCAGGAGAAGGCTTGGGAGGAATCTTGATGCAAGAAGGAAAAGTAATAGCCTATGAATCAAGGAAGCTAAAACCCTATGAATAAAATTATGCATCACATGATTTAGAGTTAGCAGTAGTGGTTCATGCATTGTAGATGTGGAGACATTACTTGTTGGGAAAGCCTTTTGAGATGAAAACTGATCATCATAGTTCAAAATATCTATTTACCCAACCTAATCTAAATGCATGGAAAAGATATGGTTGGATTTGATATTTGATTATGACTTCAATATCAACTACATTAAGGGAAAGGAAAATCAAGTTGTCGATGACTTAAGTCATAGACAACATATTGCCTCAATAGTGACAATCCAAACTGAATTTAAAGGCCAAGTACTACAGAAATGCAAGAAGGATGAGTACTATGAGCAAGTTAAGCAAGAACTTGCGAGAATTCCATAAGATGCAAGGTATGATTGATTTCATTTTGAACCCAATGGATTTCTAAGGTATAAGGGAAGAATGCATGTGCCTAACTCTAAAGAGTTAAGGAATATTGTGTGGAAAGAAGTTCATGAAGCACCATACTCTGGACATCCTAGCATGACAAAAATGTTGCTCGATGTGAAGCCATTATATTTTTGGAAAGGGATGAAAGGGGATGTTGGATTTGTGGCTAGATGCTTAGAATGTCCAAGGGTGAAAGTTGAACATCATCATCCTATAGGATTATTATATCTGCAAGATATTCCAAAGAGTAAGTGGCAAGTCATTAGTATGGACTTTGTGCAAGGATTACCTATGTCAAGGAATAAGCATAATGCCATTTTAGTTGTTGTGGACAAGCTTTCTAAGGTAGCACATTTCATACTTGGGAATATAACAGATGGAGCTCCTATCATAGCTCAAAAATTTATTCAAGAAGTTTTAAAATTGCATGGTATTCCTGAGAAGATTATCCCAGATAGGGATGCATGTGTGACCTCAAGGTTTTGGAAAACCTTATTTTCTGCACTTGGAACTCAACTAAATATAAGTTCAACATATCATCTGAAAATGGATGGACAAATTGAAAGGGTAAATCAAGTACTTGAATACCTACTAAGAATGTATTACATGGATCCATAATACAAGTGGGAAGATTACTTGCCTTTGGTGGAATTTTCTTATAACAATTCCTATCATTCTAAAATTAAGATGGCTCCTTTCGAAGCTGGTGTAGGAGCACCTACAACCTTAATGTACAATTGGATTTGTTAAAAAGTGAGTCAAGGGGTAGGTTAGTATGGTTTGAGTTTATTCAATCCAAATAAGGTCTAAAAAGACCATCCTTTATGTAATTTTGGGTTCTGTGTGGTCATTTGAGTTTAGGGATTAATAAGTTGCATAAAAAGGCAAAAATGATGTTAGACAAAGTTGTTAAAATACTATTTTATGGGAATATTAAGAGTCTTAGGCATTTAAATAATAGTTATGGATGTTTGAAGAGGTTAGTTTCAAATGGGAAATGTATTTAAAATCCTTCAAGGGATCGAGTAAAGGTTGGTGGAGGACTATATTAAATATTTTTCATTAATATATAATGTTTTCTACACTTTTTCTCTGTTTTCCTGAACTTGAAACAATCTGTACAGACTCTTACAGGAATTTAATGGTCTAATTATTTTTGTGGCTTGTATATAGATGTATTATCTTTCATTTGGGACTAATCTAAGATTCTAACTCCATGTTTTTTTGCAAGAAATCTTTAAATCTTTGTAGCAGACTATACACACAAAAGTAAGGGTTTGATTTTGCTTTAATGATGTGAATGCCAATCCACCTACTAGCTATATTTTTTTCTTGCTGGATTGACATGGTGTGATGTTAGGATAGGTTCTCTTTCATTTTTGAATGCAGGGAGTATGAGTTGTGTGAAAATGGAGTGTAACCCTAGGGTCTTATATGGAGTTTTCCATGTGAAATGAGGGTGGAAATATGGGGTTTTGACAAAATATTGATGGAATTGGTTCTAATATGGGTTTTTAAGTTTGATCAGAGTATTTGTAAGGTGCTTGATGTGTTGGCTATGTCAAGAAATCCCTGGGGATATATTTTTCATTAAAACCCTTGTGTTTTTGCTTGAAAGTGAGGGTTTGTTTGATCAGTGACTTAAAGGCCTTGTAGCAGTAAACAAATTGGAGAATTTGGTGTTTTGTCACATGTTTGTTGACTATTTGAAGAGTTTTTGTAGAGAGTGGGTGTTTAAGAGGGATTCCCTTTGTAAAAATGGGCTAATTGGGGGTAAACCCACAAAAGTGGTTTGCAATTTGAGTGAGGAAGGAAAAGTGGCAAAAAACAACCCCATACCAAAAATTTTGGTTTTTGGGGTTCGAATGAACCCTTTGGTTCGAGCGAACCAAAAAGGGGTTCGAATGAACCTTGGTTCTTGCGAACTAGTTAAATGTAAGGTGGACCCCATCCCGCCAAAAAACCAATGAAAACCCCTTTTTGAAGGGGGGTTTGCTAGAACCCCCCTTTTCCCACCTCCCTACTCTTTGGCACCAAAAAAACCAAAAAAATTTCCCTTCGAAGCTCGGGTTGAGGATAAAAAGGGAGGAGACTTCACAAACCGAACTAGAATCAAGTAGTCCTCGAAATGAGCTATCCAATGAATATAATTTTAATATGTTTTGGTTTTATTATGTATTTGTTTTTTTAGTTTTATTAAACATAGGTTTTTCATCGAAAATGAAGGTCTTTGTTCTGCACATGTGGAAAAATAGCGATTATAAAAAAAAAAAAAATATGAGTGCACCAGATATTGAAGTCCTTTGATCCAACAACAAAAAATTTTGATATATACAAAAATTACGCGTACAATCACGCTTATGTCTAAATTGTAATTGGTTTGACTTTGAAACTTGATTAAAGAAAAAAATATTCAATAGAAACTATCTAACCAAGTGGAAGCACTAGATATTAGAGTTACAAATCTAAATTCGAAAAATTAGAATTTTATCCTTCATGGAAAAAATTTATGCATTATACTCTGCAGGCCACTTTTTCAAAATGTTGTTTTCTAAAAAAACTAGTTTTCGTGGGAGATGGAAAAAGAAGTGCAATCTGATTCCAAAAATTTTGAAAAAAATATTTTTAGAATCAATAGACAAAATGTGACGAGACTTTAGTTTGCATCATCTTCAAATTCCTCACGGTTTAGCCGCTATAGGTGCCTGAATGTGAAGATTTAGTTAAAATTTTTTATTTCAGTGTCTAGTTTGGCCAAAAATTGTAAACCACTATTGTGGGATCACCCTTGGGTAGCTTAGAATAGGGCAGGGGTATTGAAAGTCCAATTCGGTCCAAAAGAGTCTATGTTGGTTTCAAGATATGTTGTGTGAGCCCTGAAAGGGTATCTGAATCCATCATTTATTTGGTAAGTCATTTGTAAATTCTAGGTGCAAAGTCCCCTAAACTGGGTCCTGATGGTTACAAGGACAAGCTTAAGTAAATATTGATAAATGAACAGTTAAAGTGTTTTGTTTTTGAAGTTGGTTTGGTGATCAATCATTTGACACCTTGTGAATTCTAACACCCTTAGTCTACATCAAAGTGGTATCAGAGCTTCAGGGACAAGATCCCTTGTTGGTGATTTGATTGGTTTTTGCAGGTTTGAAGAAGAAGGTGAAGAGTCAAGGTTGAAAGGATGCCTCCAAAAGGTGTTGGTGTTGCAAGATCTGAAAGATAAGGATGCTAAGCTTCTAGAATCTCATAATGCAGTTTTGGCAAGGCTTGTTGCCTTGGAGACAAGGAAAAGGAGAGAAGTGAATGAAGAAAGTGAAACAAAAGAGGAAGATGAAGACTATGAAGATGTTGAAGAAGGACAAGATCCTGAAGACTAGAGGATGGTAAAGATGCTCAAAGTAGTGAAAGGTGAATAAATGAAGGTAAATTTTGATATTCTTGTTTATGGTGGTAATTTAAATGAAGAGGAATTACTTGATTGGATTGTTGCTATGGATAATTATTTTGAAAGTGAAGATATTTCAGAAGAATAGATGGTGAAGGTGGAAAAAACAAAGCTAAAAGGACATGCTCTTCTTTGGTGGGATTGTGAGCAAGAAGAGAGAAGAAAGTGAGGAAAATCAAGGATCACTTCATGGGACAAGATGGTGCAAAAGTTGAAAGGTAAGTTTCTTCCAAAGGACTATGAGGTTCAGTTGTATAAAAAGTTGCAAGGATTGAAACAAAGAGAACTAGATGTTAAAGCCTGCACTGATGAATTTTACAAATAAAGAATAAGATCTAGAAGGGATGAGGATGAGGATGAAAAGGTGGCTAGGTATCTAGGTGATTTGAGGTTTAATATTCAAGATGAACTTGTGGTTGCTAACCCCAAATCTATTGAAGAATGTTTTCAATTAGCAATCAGGGTGGAGGAAAAGATTAGGAGGAGACAAGAGAAAGCAGTTAGAGGAAGAGGAGTAATTTCTACACCAAAGCAGCCAAGTGAAGAACAAGAAGGAGAAAATAAGGGTAAGGAACAAGGTATTGATGTTAGAGGTGGTTTTAGAGGTAGAGGAAGGTTTAGTGCTAGTAGAATTTCTAATGACTTTGAAAGGAGATGTTACGCATGCAATGAATTTGGTCATCCTTCATGGAAATGTCTTGAAAGAGTTGGTAGTTCATCAAGTGGTGAAAAGAGGATTGATAGGAGAGCATAATTTGTTCAAGAGGAGGAGTGTGAAAGCAATCATTCTACAAGTAAGAGGGATTATCCTGAAATAGGGGAGATGTTGATGGTGAGGAAGACAGTATTGAAGGCAACAAAAGAAGTGGAGCCATTGGAAAGGAAGAGTCTTTTCAAAAATAATTGTAAGTGCAAGGATAAGGTATGTAGAATTTTCATTGATTTTGGATCAATTGAAAACATGGTGTCTACTGAGATGGTGAATAAGTTGAGTTTGAAAAAAATACCTCATGAATTGCCTTATGAGGTGTCATGGTTGAGTGATGGTTAGTCTTTATTAGTTAATGAAAAGGTTGTTGTAGATTTTCAGATTGGGGACTATAGTGATAGTGTTGTTTGTTATATCATACCTATGGACTGTTGTCACCTACTCCTAGGTAGACCTTGGCAATATGATAGGAGAGCCATGTATGATGGAAGGGAAAATACCTACACCATAGAGAAAGAAGGTTGTTCTTTTGTTTTAACCCCACTTGTGGAAGATGTGAAAGGTAAGGAAAAGGTAATAATGTGTGGCAAGAAAGAGTTGATAAATGTTGTGAAGGAAAGCAAAAAATATGATGTGGCAATCTGTCCTAAGACTAAGAATGCAGGGACAACAAGGGTGAGGGAAAAAATAGGGTAGAGACAAGGTTTGGCAGTGAATAATCAAGAGAGTGTTGTGGTAGGGACCATGGAGTATCCTATAACTAAAAACAAGATGGTGAAACAAACAAGATGTGTAGGTACATGAGTACAAAGGTTTGATAAGGCAGTGATAAGACAAGTTAATGGGGCAGTAAGTGATAGACAGGAAGAACAGGGCAGTGAAGGTAGTTGTAAGCAAGGGAATGACTTGGGAAAGAAATCAATACATGAAGTTTGTTTACCATTGTTTGTTTTTAGGTGTAAGTACAGGGAAGCAAGCAAGTTTTGAACAAAGAATAGGAAGGGGACAAACATTACATTTGAGGACAAATGTAAAGGCTTATCCAAGTGTAAATACAGTCCAAGGTAAAGGGATTTTGATTTAGGGAAATGTGTTTGTAGGTCAGAGAATTATGTATGAAGGATGGTGAAGTTGGTGTGAGCCTCAACTCATGAGGCATGAGTTTTTTCTAGTGGGGTTGTATGGTGCAGGAGCACCTACAACCTTAATGCACAATTGGATTTGTTAAAAAGTGAGTCAAGGGGTAGGTTAGTATGGTTTGAGTTTATTCAATCCAAATAAGGTCTAAAAAGACCATCCTTTATGTAATTTTTGGTTTTGTGTGGTCATTTGAGTTTAGGGGTTAATAAGTTGCATAAAAAGGAAAAAATGATGTTAGACAAAGTTGTTAAAATATTGTTTTATGGGAATATTATGAGTCTTAGGAATTTAAATAACAGTTATGGATGTTAGAAGAGGTAAGTTTCAAATGGGAAATGTATTTAAAAGCCTTCAAGGGCTCGAGTAAAGGTTGGTGGAGGATTGTATTGAATATTTTTCATTAATATACAACGTTTTCTGCACTTTTTATTTGTTTTCCTAAACTTGACACAATCTGTATGGACTCTTACAGGAATTTAATGGTCTGATTCTTTATGTGGCTTGTAGATAGATGTATTATATTTCATTTGGGACTAATCTGAGATTCTAACTCCGTATTTTGTGAAAGAAATCTTTAAATCTTTGTAGCAGACTGTACACACAAAAGTAAGGGTTTGATTTTTCTTTAATGATGTGAATGTCAATCCACCTACTGTCCAGATCTGTTACTCGGTGGATTGTCATGGTGTGATGGTAGGATAGGTTCTCTTTTAGTTTTGAATGCAGGGAGTATGAGTTGTGTGAAGATGGAGTGTAACCCTAGGGTCTTATATGGAGTTTTCCATGTGAAATGAGGGTGGAAATATGGATTTTTGACAAAATATTAAGGGAACTGGTTCTAAGATGGGTTTTTAAGTTTGAGCAGAGTATTTGTAAGGTGCTTGATGTGTTGGCTATGTCAAGAAAGCCCTGGGGATATTTTTTCATTAAAACCCTTGTGTTTTTGCTTGAAAGTGAGGGCTTGTTTGATCAGTGACTTAAAGGCCTTGTAGCAGCAAAAAAATTGGAGAATTTGGTGTTTTGTCACATGTTTGTTGACTTTTTGAAAATGGGCTAATTGGGTAGCCTAGAACAGAGTAGGGGTATTGAAAGTCCAATTCGGTCCAAAAGAGTCTTTGTTGGTTTCAAGATATGTTGTATGAGCCCTGAAAGGGTATCTAAATCCATCATTTATTTGGTAAGTCATTTTTAAAGTATGGGTGAAAAGTCCCCTAAACTGGGTCCTGATGGTTACAAGGATAGGCTTAAGTAAATATTGATAAATGAAGAGTTAAAATGTTTTTTTTTTAAGTTGGTTTGGTGATCATTCAATTGACACCTTGTGAATTCTAACACCCCTAGTCTGCATTAGAAGCATTGTATGGTTGAAAGTGTCGAACCCATATAAGTTGGGATAAACTTGAGGATAGGGTGAGTCTTGGGCCAGAGATGTTGGCTAAAATGGAGGAATAGGTTAGAATTGTTAAGCAAAGGTTAGCTAAAGCCAATGATAGGTAGAAGAGCTATGCAGAAGCTAAGTGAGTGCCCAAGAATTTTGTAGTGGGTGATAAGGTGTTGTTAAGGGTTAAACCTCATAAGAGTTCCATCAAGTTTGGAAAGTCATCCAAATAAGCTTCACACTATGTAGGTCCTTTTGAGGTTCTTGAGGAAGTGAATCCTATAGCTTATCAAATTGCATTACCACCAGCTCTTTCCCAGATGCATAACATCTTTCACATTTCTTACCTAAAGAAGTATATACCAGGAGATAATCATGTAATTGATTGGAATTCTTTACAAGTACATAATCCCGGAGTGGTAACAATCGAGCCTAACAAGGTGCTCCAAATGCATAAGCTTCACTTAAGTAATAGAGAGGTTTTGATGTGCAAAGTCCAGTGGGACTAGTATGCAAAAGATTCTACCACTTGGGAAGACTATTCTAAAATAGAGCAAAATTTTCCATGTCTTACATGCTTTTGAAAGTGCTTGAAAAAAATGTTTTGTTTGCTTTGTTTAGTTTATGTTTGCTAGATTAAATCATCAGGGACAATGATTCACAAGGGGGGAGTATGTTACACCCCATTATGTGTTTACCTATTTACTATTACTATGTTAGGGTAGATTATTGCATATGTGAATGTATTTTGAATTTTGATTGGAATATATATATATATATATATATATATATGGTTGCACTTTGTTTATTTGAATCATTGAAAAATTATGAATGAGTTTTTATTTCATTTGATGTTATATAATGAAATGGATATCTGGAATGAATGGTTATTGAATTTTATATTCTAACTATGAAACGTATAATGCAAATGCTTGTTTTGATGAACATATGACTACTATGAAAATGTGTTAAGTTGGATGTAGATTCAGAGTCAATCCTTCCAAAGCGAGGGGAAGTATCACTCAGGAGAAGAACTTGGTCAGGTAACTTGTAATGAAACCTAACTAAGCTCACACACACTCAGTTATAGACTAGTTGAGTTAAGTCATAGTTTGGGGAATTGGTAAGTCATCCTTTAGTATGATGTGTTTGCATTAGGAAGGGATTTTTGTTAAGAGCATTCTTGGTTTGTGTTAGGTACTTGGTGCATGTGAGTTCTTTTTTATATTGCTAGACTTGATTGATGAGATATATATACATAGAATGTATATATATGTATACATATTCATGTCGATGATAACCCATACACATGAGATAATACATACATGAGAATATGTAGGTAGAAATACCTATGCGCGCTTATGGATGGACTTCTCATGGGCATGGGGGTATCGAATGGACAATAAGACATGTATGTATATATGTATATATATACATCACATGCATATATACCTATCGATAAGAAAAAAATTATATATGTGATTGATGGAATAATTGAATGTATATGTATATATATGAGATATATGCATATATACATATATATACACATGTTGATATATGTGTATGTGTTGACAAATAGGAATTTCCATACAAGTATGTTGATATATGTATATGTATGTATACATGAATATAGATATGTATATACATACAATATTTTGTATGAAATGTTAACTTGATCTCTTTTATTCGAATAATAAATGGAATATTTAGACAAACTTATTGTCAAGGAATATATTAATATATATAAATATATATTCATATATATACATATATATAAATAGCATTTAATGCTATTAACAATGACTTTATATATGTACATATATATTATATATGTTATGGCCGATTTAATGAGTATATGATATGGCCGATATAATTAAGATATAGCACTATATATTGTAGCACAATGTTAAGTAATTAAACTGCATATGTATTATCATTGATAAATGCGATGGAAAACACATAAACTTATAAACTGTTTCACATAGTTTATATTTAATGAATAGTGCATAGTGTTTAAGTGATACACACTATACAAAGCAACATGCATCATTAATGAATAAAGTAGCACTATAAAAAGGGAAGTCGACTCATTGGATAAGTGTCAAACGCTTTGGAAATGACTAAGTTAGCTAAGTAAAATGCAACCAATAAGAGTATTGACTTATTCTTCTGTGAAACAAGCAACTAAATGTTGGGGAATGTGGTGAATTGTTGGTGCCATATTATGAACTCAGTGATTCAATAGAAGTCTCTTAAACCTCTAAGTCGATTTCCAAATTAGAGTATGTGCAAATAAGAATCAATCAACATGTTGTTGGAAAGAAAAGAGTCAACTTGCTGTTATGTTTGGATGAGTATTGACATAGGGATTTTCCACCTTTTGATTAACAAGCCGAGTCGATTGAATTGAACTGAGAAGTGTCAATACGTAGGCCTTGTTTTTAGCCTGTAGATGTTGGTTTTTGGGTATAAATAGAGGCACTCTTACCTCATTTGGATACACTTTTACTACGCATAATCACACTTCTCCATTCTGTTGCATTTTAATCAAGGGTTCTTATTCTACTGAGAGGTATTTTGTGAGGTTCTTATTCTACTAAGAGGTATTTTGTGAGGAAAAATTAGTAAGAGAAATTGAGGTGGATTTGTTTCTAATCTGATTTTAAGAGGGGGCCAAGCTTAAGAACTAGAGAGTCAATCAGATTAAAGCGATTAACAAGCATGCGATTCTATTCTCTTTATATTTATCTATTTTAGTGAAAGATTGAATGTCTTTATGTTTTGTTTGGATTTGTATTTGATTGCTTGAAATAGAGTAATGATCTATTTTCTTATTGGAAAGGAAAAGAGTCTTGTTGATATGATTTCCTTATGAGTGTTTGTACATATGTCGACGTTGATTCCTCATCCTCACAACAAAAATTATGTTGATGTGGTATCATATTTGATGATGTGGGTCCTTGAAACCTTAGTTATAAGTAGGGGCATTGCTTAGTAAGTCGATGTAAAAAATTGGGAGTGATTTGAAATCACCACATAAGATTTTGAGAGGTAGAAAGTTAGGGTGCTCAACTACTAGGCTCTATCCCCTAGTTATTTCATGATAAGTGGCCACAATAGGGGAGAAGGGTCAATAGTCATGTGGGCTAGTTTTACAATTATTGGTTGTTATGGAATTTTAATTTGTAGGACCTCCATTTAATAAAATGTAATATGGACTCTTATCTATATGTAATTATGGTATAGAGATGTGAATCATCATGGAACTTTCCATATGAACATGTCTAGTGAGAAGTGTCCTCAAAATAATTTTGTAAAGATTTGACCAAAACCTTATCATGGAAACCCTAGAGGTTGAATAAAACAATATGAGCTTTTGTTAGAACAACATCATATTCTTGTTTAAAATATAACTTATATACAACCTAAATGATCTCAATACCTTTTGGTAACCATAAGTCATGTTATATCTAACCTTTATCTCCCACATAAATGATTCAATAGTTAAAAAAATATATATATTATTCAACAAGTAACTCATTTTTATTTAAAATACAACTTATATCAACTTTAAATGGCTATAATTTTTTTTACAACCTTTCACACTTCATGGTGAAATATATTGTGTTTATTGTACTCAAATTTTACATTTTTCATAAGAAAAACATAGAATATGAAGTACTCCAATTCATATATATTACAATCCTATTAGTTGTACACATAGGAACACTTGTTGTTATCCATATTATAATAATACTTATTTATATGAGAAACTTATTTTATAAATGAAACAATTCTATCACACAATTATGATATTTAATACAAAGTAAAAAATTATTTATTACTTGTTAATTAATTAATGAATATTTATTTATATGATATTCATAAGTTCTCATGGATTCATATGAGATTCCATCTTGACAAATATTTGATCGTTTATTGATTTACACGTGGAATCATTATTCTCTATATAGTATAAATGTGTCGCAAGAATAAATCCTATAACCACAAGTACTATACTAACAATAGAACCCCACCTAGCCATTGGCCCCTCTCCTTAATAGGAGACATGTTGAAGATCATAAAAATTTGAATATTTTTATTGGAAGTTCTAGTTAAATTCCTTATTTGTAAAGAGAGAAACTTCATTGTAGATATTGTCAAATTCATGCAAGATAATCATACATTGTAGATTCGTTGCAATAAAAATAAAAAAATTCCTAGGGGAGAGGGGCCAATAGTTGTGTGAGCTAACTTTATAACCATGTAGTAGTTACATGAAATTTTATAGGACCTTATGTATATACAACTAAGGTTTGGAGGTGTGACTCATCATGCAACTCACCACTTCAATACATCTAGTGAGAAGTGTCCTTAATGTTTTTTTAATATTTGACCAAAACCTTAGCATGGATTCACTAGAAGTTGAATACAATTTCTATTAGAAACATGTTAACTCAGTTTCGTCAATCCCTTTTAAGCCTTGGTAATTTTCAAAGAATTTCGTCATTGACCATTAGATTTTGAAGAGGTTCGTAGAACCTTGTCAAGTTTTGACAAAGTTTTCACTAACCATATGTCATCTCAATAACTTAATAAAATGCGTATTTTTATGATGTGTTGGTTTTCACTGAAGTCATAATAGCATCATTGGGTTTTAACAAGGTTGTCAAAATATTTTTGAGCTCTATCAAGGTTATTATAACCATGCATTAACCCAATGTCATCATTTTGAAGTTCGTTATATCCTTGGTTTGTTGCTCTTAAATCAAGTATCACTAATCCTATCACTTTTCAAAGAGGTTCTCAAAACCTTGCCAAAAATCGATGAGGTTTTCACAAACAAGTTTGGATCCAACACATTTTGATACATTGGTTTCATCACGAGTTCTCATAAAATTTTGAAAAGAAAATCAAATACAATGAAGAAGCATTTCAGAACTTCCTAGAGGTTTTGAAAACTCTACTTAACAATTTTTCCACAACCTCGAGAAAAACTATTGAGACTCCTTTTAGAATAAATTCTAAGTTCTCATTTGAAGATCGCTATGAAGAGTCATCTAAAATATTTTTTCGAAAGAGGTGATAGGTTTCGAATCCTTTGGAACAAAATATGGTTCTCTATTTTATTTTTTACATAACTTTATGAAACAATGGAAAAATAGGTTGGAACTAGGGTGGGCCAAATATGGTAAGGTAAGAGACCTATTCTTCTTTATTTCATTATGAAATGAGATCCAAACAATGAAAGGACTCCCAACCTTAAGGTGAGTCAATTCAAGGTGTGAATCTATTGATTTTTGTTTTTTGCAAGGAGGGGGGTCTTGATTAAACAAAACTTTGGGGAGAAAGATTAAAAATAGCAAACTAACTCCAAAATGCAATCTATAACTTGAATTTAGAAGATTAAGCTCAATATTGTGGAACAAAAAATCAAAATGTAGATATGAGAAAGGGAAAATGATGTGTACTAGTCACCAAAAGTGTTTTCTCAAAGCTAACTAAGGACTCATTCACCCTATGGTGAATGGGTCCTGGCTAGGGCTCTGTAAAAATCGTTTCTAGGTTCTCTTCTACTATGTCTACACTCCCAAATCCTTGATTTTCATAATTAGACAACTAGAAATAAATCATGTAGGCGAGTTTCCACAAAATTGCAACAATGATGAAAACAAATGCAACATTGACAAGTTTGTAATTTTTCTCTTCAAGAGGTCTTCCACCTAAAATATGCAAACAAACATCAAGAGGTATTTTTTTTGTTGTTGGTGGATGGGGGTTTTCCTTGGTCAAACCCCATTTTGGTAATTAAACCTTGAAATGAAATGAAATAGCATGAAAGGAATGATGAATGAACAAGCCTATGTCACAACTCACCAAACCCTTGGATAAAACTTGGAATTTGTAGATCTGCAACTTGCATGAAATGGCTTCAATGGATGTGGATCTTGATCTTGAAACTTGGTTTGAAACAATGCCTTTGAATTCTTGAATGGATCTTAAACACCACATCAACATATTAGCTCAAATAACATGCATGATGCAAGAACAATTTGACATGATAATAGGATCTTGATTGCTGCAATAATTCTTTACTAAATTTTCTCTTGAATTGCTTGAAATTTTCTTGAAGTGCTCTTGATAATGCTCACTTGAAAACTTAGAGTGCTTGAATCAAACTTGCTAGGTGAAACATAGTAAAATGAATTTATATTTATGCATATGTAACATTAATTCCTGAAATTCAAATAACACAAGTCAACATGTGAATATAGATTTGAAAATACTGCTAAAAACATAATAAAAATTTAGGCCCTAGGCCTAAGTGAGGACCCATTCGCCCTTGGGTGAATGGGTCCTACATCACTTACCTAGGACACACATTCTCCAATGATAAGTGTTATGTTAAGGAATTAATTAATGTTGGGTTTCCCTCTTTGAAAATTGCAATTAATTAGGCTTGGATTTGAATTAAAGGGGCCAATTAAGGAAAATTAACCTCAATTAATTAATAAAGCCCTAGATCTGAGTGTGATTGTATAAAGATACACTTTACAACACCACATTAAGGCACAATTAAGTCCATTTTATTTAATAAGACCATAAAATTAATGTGAATATGTAAAATACATATTACGACACTAAATTAAGGCATCATTTAGTTCATTTTATTTATTATTTCCAAATTAAGTGTGAAATAGGGATACTTTTTCCAACACTATATTTAGCCCCCACTTTAGTGAGAGTATGACCCCACATCAAACTCACACTAAAGTAGACATTAAAGACACATATGTATGCAACAATGACAAAGATACTCAATCATGCAACATCAAAGCCTAGAAGAAAGGGAAACAAATCAAGCTTCAACTGTCCAACACAATGTGGAACATGTCTAGGCTGTTTTTCCAATACGTGCACAAGAAGAACTCAATGTCAACTATGCAAACAACACACATACTCACACGGGCTAATGGAACCTTAGGCCATCCACTAGGTGAGCCCCCAATGAGTGGCAAATGAGAGAATCTTATTAGGCTCCCATACCATATCAAAGCTATCCTCCTAAAAACTTCAATAAGGCACCACAATATGAAAATTTGAGCTTCACAAGGCCTAACAAGTTGTGTTATGTTAAGCACTCATGAACATGGGTAAGGCTCTACTAGCAAGCAAGGTGTGTTATGCTTGGTGTCCTTATATGAAGGGTTAGAGCTTCATAAGGTTAACACGTTGTATTATGCTAAACACTTATGAGCATAGTTATGGGTAACAATTTGTTCAAAAGGACTTCTCTTAGTTCATGCAAGGTATCTTCTTAGGGATCATCGTGCCTAATGCCTCCAAGAGAGGACAAGTCTAGAATAAGAGAATCACAACTTAGGGAATGCAACACGTAGAATCACCACTAAGAGGAAATTCATACGCTAAGAAATATCACTCTCTCAGAGGACATCAAACCCAATGACACCACCAAGAAAAGGATGCATCACAAGAATAAGAAAATCACATAGTGAAACATGAGTGTCAATGTATGCCCCCACTTTAAATAAATTACTAATACCATTTTTGTGAGCAATAGCTTTAAATGAGAAAATATTAAATGTTAACCATAAGGGATACATGAGAGCTTATTCAGAAAGCCCTATGCCAAGTCATATGTTCTCGAATAAAACTACATCATGGAAGGGGAAGGGGTTTCCCCCAAAAACACATAAGGGATCTACAAATTTGGGGTCAGTATATCTTTGCTACAATGTTATTATAGATCTTAGAAATGTCATCATTCCCCAAATAGTCGTAGAATAGGAATTATGACACATAGAGAGCGAAAATAAAGAAAAACCTTTCGGGTCAACATGGAAGAGAACTAAACATGTATCGACACCTTATGTCATCCCTAAAAGGAAAACACAAGATAAATGAAAAAGATAAATTTTTATGACATATAGAAGAATGTAGATAAAAATAGAGGAATGCACATAAAGAGATAGATACATCAAACAAAACAGTAAGAGGGAGGCATATTACACACATGCAATCACACAAAGAAACATGAAAAATAAAATGAAGAAAAATACTAGTAAGGAACATGTGATTCAACCTATATTAGGTCATCTACATCCCAATCTCGTTCAGTATATACAGGAGGAAAACTAGCCAAAGGGACAACATCAAGTTTTGAACTAGGACAAGGCTATCTAACCCCTTGCTCCCACTAATTGAAAGACAAGGATGAGACGAGATAAGTGATGAGAATGAGCTCCTTGTGATAAATAAAATTATTTGCAATGAATGTTAAGCATGTAATAGTGAGCATACTGTGATTCTACAACTATTATATGGCAAGGAGAAAAGCGCATGCTTTAATGTATTATCTCTATCATATCAAATTGCTCAAGGATCCTCCTTAAGAAATGGCACTCGTCGGTACTATGCTCAAGAACTCTATGATATCGAAAATGAGACATGTTTGTGTTCTTATGTTTTGGATTTTTATTTTCTTTGATGGGTGGTAATGTTAGAAGTCCTTTATTAATAAGTGTGTGTAAGTGCCTTTCAGTGAGAGACATGGGACAAGGGAATTTTAGTTTCTTAATTTTGTAAGGCCTTTGTTGTTTACTTATGGAAGGAGGAGGACCTAAGATGATCCTATCATCCTTGTGAGACATTACTTCATCATTATGAGGGAGGAAATTTGTATCCTTAGAAGATGTGTAGGGATAAGGATTTTGATATCCTAGTCCCTTAGTGTCTTCAATAGGAAGTTGTTCTAAAATTTTGTGAATTTCATGCTCATTAGTTATGTCACATCCTTGTTTAGTTAAAATATTAAATCCTTCCCATATGTCTCTTCTAGGTTGATGGGTGTGTTGGTCACTTTGTTAACATAAGATGGATAGGTATGCACTTTTTTAGAGGAGCTAGATTCACTCATTTTGGGGAGTTTAGGCTTAATTTGTATCTCAATTTCAAGACGTAAAAGACCAAACATCTCAAGTGGTGGGATTGTAGGAGGTGTTGGTTGTTGCATGGATGGGTAAAAGGATGAATTGTTCTCAAGACTATTAAGGAAATCATTTATGAAATTGTTCATGCTATCATCATCTTCTCCAATGATGTCAACTTCAAGAGGAATTTCATTAGGGGTTGGTTGAGCATGATTAGGTTCAATTTCATTAGGATCATTTCCAAAAACACAACTTGAAACATCAACTAAACCAATGCACATGTCCATTGTTTGAAATGCAAGGGGATTTTCAAATTTTCAAATTCTAAACAAGGTAAATTCTGATTATGCATTCCAAAAACCTAAAAATGATGTCTTGTAAATACAATCTTGAAATCAAACAATGCACTAAATTTATCAAATGAAGCTAAGTATGATCAATTTCACTTAACAAAAATTTTGCAAACTGGAATAGAAAACTGAAAACAACAAAATAGAATGCAAAAACAGATGTTTTAATGCCCAAAAAATTAGGAAATGACCCTGATTAGGGGTTTTTTAAATGTTTTTGTAGATTTATGAGACGATTCTAATTGTTTCCAGATTCTAATCAGGAATGGTAAGTTACAATTTGAATTTTTTGTGAAATTAATGTTGAATGCAATTGCAAAATATGAAAAAATGACAAACTAGGAGACCTAATTTGATGTGCAATTTTGTTTCAATTTTCAAATGCAAATGAATGATGATGCAATTCTATGTAAATGATATGCCAAATTACTGATTTTTTTTGTATTTTCATATTTAAAAATGAAAAAATGAAATCCTAAAACCCCTAAAAGAAATGAAAAGTTAATGCAAGTTAAAAAACCCTAAATGAGATTCAATTCAATGCAATGTAAATGAATGCAAGATCTAGATCTAGGGCATGGACTCCAAAATCAAAAAATTACAATGATCAAAGTCAAGTTCACCAAAATAAAATGAAGGGAAATAGGTTGGAACTAGGGTGAGCCAAATATGGTAAGATAAGAGACCTATTCTCCTTTATTTCATTATGAAATGAGATCCACAAAATGAAAGGACTATCAACCTTAAGGTGAGTCAAGTCAAGGTGTGAATCTATTGATTTCTTTTTTTTGCAAGGATGATGGTCCTGATTAAACAACACTTTGGGGAGAAAGATTAAAAATAGCTAACTAACTCCAAAATTCAATCTATAACTTGAATTTGGAAGATTAAGCTCAATGCCAATGGAACCAAAAATAAAAATGTAGATCTGGGAAATGGAAAATGATGTGTACCAGTCACCAAAAGTGCTTTTCAAAGCTAATTGAGGAATCATTCTCCCTATGGTGAATAGGTCTTGGCTAGGGCTCTACAAAAATGGTTTTTGGGTTTTCTATTGTGTCTACACTCCTAGATCATCAATTTTCATAGTTGGAGAACCAGAAATAAATCTTGTAGGTGAGTTTCCATAAAATTGTAACAATGATGACAACAAATGCAACTTTGACAACTTTGAAATTTTTATATTTAAGATATCTTCCACCTAAAATCTACAAACACACATCAAGAGGGAAAAATGTTTTTTTATTGGTGAATGGGGGTTTTCCTTGGTCAAAACCCATTTTGGTAATTAAACCTTGAAAAATTAGAGTGTTTGAATCAAAATTGCTTTGTGAAACATAATGAAATGACCTTATATTTATACATATGTAACATTAATTCCCAAAATTCAAATAACACAAGCCAACATATGAATATACATTTGAAATCATGTAAATACCACCAAAAACATTATAAAAATTTAGGTCCTAGGCCTAAGCAAGGACCCATTCGCCCTTGGGAAAATGGGTCCTAGTTCACTTACCTAGGACAGACATTCTCCAATGATGTGTTGTGTTAAGGCATTAATGAATGTCGGGTTTCCCTCTTTGGAAATTGCAATTAATTAGGCTTGGATTTGAATTAAAGGGGCAAATTAAGGAAAATTAATCTCAATTAATTAATAAATCCCTAGATGAGTGTGAAAGTGTAAAGATACACTTTACAACACCACATTAAGGCACAATTAAGTCCATTTTATTTAATAAGGCCCTAAAATTAATGTGAATATGTAAAACACATATTATAACACTAAATTGAGGAATCATTTACTTTATTTTATTTATTATTATTTTCAAATTAAGTGTGAAAAAGTGATACTTTTTCCTACTCTACACTTTATAGTCGTTCCTTTTCAAAATTTCGAAAGTGTCAAAAATAAATGTTGAATGAGAAAGCTCGCACATACCAAATTTAAGGCACACCATTAATGTTCCTTCCCTAAGTTAAATTATATTGGTTATCAATACATTCATGGAATTATTAAGAGCCATTTCTATAAGAAACTAACAAATAATTGTTGTTGAGTGGGGAAGAAGAGAATAGAAATCTCACAACACCAAATTTTGTCACAGTGATTGTTATATATAGATTAAAGTATTTTTGAGATTTATTTCACAATTCTTGATGTACTAGGAATTGAATTGAGGTAATATATGGTACATAGATATAGAGATTTGGCAATCAATTTGAAGCTTTGTTATAACCCTAATTACTTCTCAGAATTTCACATCCTTCAAATTGAAATTCAAATACCCAGGCTATGAACATTTTTTTGGGTTTGTCCAATGCCATCTCAAAAATTGGTGACATAAAATTGGGGTTGTGAATTTGCAAGATTTTTGGGAGAGGATTAGAAGAGAAAACAGATCTCCCATTACACAAAGACTAGTTAAGAGTGGATTGCTACAAGCAGTTGTATTCCTTGTCTTAGTACAATGTGCAAACTTGGTTCTAGAATACATGAACCATTATCATCCATAGACCCGTGAAGTAAGAACCAATGACAATAGGCTAGTTGTTAGATTGATCGATGACACTTTCAACACTTGCCTCTAACTACCCTAGAGAGATGAATTTTCCACCATTGATTATATAATACCTTACCAACATTTCATTGAGAAGAAGAGCCAATGCAAGAATACAATTACTTGCCAATGGTTCACAACACCAAATAAAGGAAAGTCCAAATCACCTAAAAAGTTGCATTGGTCTCATTTCATAAATACAATTTTGAGCATTATATCCCTCCTTCATAGACTAAAAGGTAATGAGAGTGCCCATTATGTTTAGGAGTGGATGTATATATTCATTATTGTGATAATTCATGGGCAACAATTCATTTATTTGGGTACTTTAGTTAGCAAAAAATATCACTTAGAAATCACCCACCTCTAGCTACACAGGGAATTTTATATGTCCTACCTTTTATATGCCATTTATTAAATAAGGCCTTGGCCAAGACTCTGTTTGGTGTGTGTTCTTGATAATTCCATCCAAATCTATTAATATTACACTCAATTGTAATTGGAAGAAGTTATTGAAGTTTTAGAAGAGTAAATGATGCATTCACCATGAGAGTGGTTAGAGAGATTCAAGAGGACATGGGCTTGAGGATAACCAAGTTGAATTCACTAAATTGATCAATAAGTGTGGAAATTATTTCATCCAATTTCAAAGGTTTATCTATATAAGAGTTGGGGTATTTGATGGATTTCCCTAAAACCTGCCAAAATATGTTGATGACAAGTTTTCTCTCATTGAGATATGTAGATAGGTGGTTGAAGTGAACAAGAGATTCCATGAAAGGAAGAAGGTCTAGGAATTCCTTTTCCCATTGGCTTATCACATTATCAATGTAACTCCATGTATAAATATTTGAATATTAAAAATGACATAGTTAAATTCACCATGGAATTTTATGAAAGAAGGTTTCCATTTGATAGCCAAAACTTTGTCAAGAATAATCTATAGCTAGGTCCAAGTTTTTGGATTTGGAAGATTATTGGGCATATTGTGCAGATGAATATGAAGGAGATGATAATGGATTAGATTTTCACTAAGATAGGATGTAGTTTTTAAATTAAATTGGGATATCCAAGATCTCAAATATGATTAATCTAATCTAATAGATCTCATCTTCATAGACCACATACAAAGTCAACCCATCCTACCAATAGATTGAAGTAGTAAGGAAATAGAAACCATTAAGGCTAAGACTGCAATAGTACTTAGGTGAATAGAGGAATGGGTAATGAAGAGGAAGGCTAAAAAATAAAGTCATATCCCTCAATAGGCTAAGGAAGATACAAAGCAAGTAGAGAGTAGTCAGATGAAGTCTTCATCACCTCAAAAAATGACATCCAAAAAACAACAAACTAATTCTCGAGGCAATGAAGATGATGATGAGGATCCTTCAAGAAGAAGGAATTTTGAAAAGGTTTGTGAGGTATCTTCAAAAGAGATAGCTTAGAGAGAAAAGGACAAGGAAAGATTGAGTCCCATGTTAGAAGAAATATAAGAGGAAGTTGTCCATATATCTTTTTCACCATCCCAAGTGATCAATTTTTCTTCTTCTTCTCATAATTATCCTCCTCTTGATATCCTTGAGAATCCATCCACATAAGCTAAGGAGAATTCATCTTCTTCCCCTGAGATTGAACTTTCTCACACACCTCCCCTCGAAAGGTCCCTTCAAATTTCTTCTCCAAAAACTAGTAATTTTCCCATACCCCCATTTGTTTCATGGTGAGTACAATCTCTAACCAAGAAGAGAAAGATTTTTGAATAAAGTGTACCTAAGAAATACATTATGTCTTAGTTGCTTCAAAGAATGCCTCAAGCTAAAAATCCTAAAACCACTTCTCGTTTGTTGAATGATCCATCTTCAAGAAATATGTATGTTGAGGTTGCTCAACTATTTTCTCCAAAGGATGCTATTCAAATAACTGCAAGTAACTTCATTATCACTAGAATTAATTTGGGACCCTCTACAAGAGATAGAGATGTCCATAATTTATAGGTGTCAGCTACCAAGCTTATAGAAAGAACAAAAAAGGATAACCAACCTAAAGATTAGTTAAAGTGGAAATTTAATTCCTTAACCACTTGTTTAAGATGTCTTGTTGATCTTTTTACTCGACCCAATAGAGAAATTGAAGGGGATTTTGATCCTAGTTTTGTTACTTGGGAAGGAAATGATCAATAAATTCATGTTTACAAGTCTTATGGGAAGGTCATAGAAGATTGGGCCAAGGATACCCTAGTAAGGGGAATAATTTAGTTTTTCATAGACATGAAAAGGATTTGTGAAGTTATCGAGGCATTGAAGAAAGAGATTGACAATGAAATCACTACAACCAAACATGAAAATTTTGTTTGGTTGAATATTGACAATGATCTCAAGGAAATGATTGGTTTGGGGTTAGATAAACTAGTACGTGAGAATATTTTATGAAATATTAAAGATGATAAATGCTTTATGTGGAAGAAAAGCATTGAGTGGAAACCTCATTCTTGAAGAAAAATATGTTAAAACAAAACTACTCAATGAATTTAATCACATGAGGATTGGAATTTAGAAAGACACATCATGAAACATAGGTATCTTCCTCCAAAGAGAAGATGATTCTCAAGATGAGAATGCAAAAATAATAAAGGGAAAATTCAAGGAATTGATTGAAAATCTTTTCAACAAGAAATCTTTCAATGTGGAGAGCATGAGGAGATTAAGCAATATCGAATTCACTTTCTCTTAATCCCTTGGACATGCAATGATATTCTCCAGTAAATTTGATATGGGGAAACAAAGCTTGGTGGAGATTAAAAACTAAAAATGTGATTATTACTCAACATAGTGAGATGCCTTTGGCGATCAAATACTTTCAAACATACAAAGCCAAAATTGCCACACAATTTTCCCAGTCATCACAAGAAGGGGATTTTGATAATACGCAACCTCAATAATATCTCATATTTTGATTGGTTTTGTAGACACTAAAAAATATCTTGATCCTATAAGCAACATTTTATCATTAATTCGCCTTCTTCCTAGCATAATTAAATAATTTTAATTGTTTAATAATCCCCTAAAGTCATAATTATTCTATTAATTAAGTAATTCTTAATTATTTAATTAATTCACTTTATCCTTATTCCTCCTTGATTAATTTAAATAAATATCAGTTTTATTTAAATTATGTCACTAATTACCCTTTTTCCCTCTATAATTAAATAAATTATTGTTTATTTAATTATTCATATTCATTTTCTCTTCATTTTCTTTTATAATTAAATGATTATTTTAATTATTTAATTATTCATTAGCTTTTTCCCTCCATAATTTTTTTTTTTTTTAGACTGTAGGAATCGGGTAGCATGACCCCATATAAATTGCAGTGCGCCTGGTAAACTTTTTAACGTGATCATGACAGCCAAGGCTGCATTACTCTCTGGGCATTCTCATGCAAGGGTGGGGGGAGACTAGACCTCGGACTAACCTCCTACAATGCAGTGAGATGCCTTATGATCAAATACTGTCAAGAGCATAGCCAAATTGCCACACTCTGTCTACCATCACAAGAAGGGGATTTTGATAATACGCAACCTCAATAATATCTCATATTTTGATTGGTTTTGTAGACACTAAAAAATATCTTGATCCTATAAGCAACATTTTATCATTAATTCGCCTTCTTCCTAGCATAATTAAATAATTTTAATTGTTTAATAATCCCCTAAAGTCATAATTATTCTATTAATTAAGTAATTCTTAATTATTTAATTAATTCACTTTATCCTTATTCCTCCTTGATTAATTTAAATAAATATCAGTTTTATTTAAATTATGTCACTAATTACCCTTTTTCCCTCTATAATTAAATAAATTATTGTTTATTTAATTATTAATATTCATTTTCTCTTCATTTTCTTTTATAATTAAATGATTATTTTAATTATTTAATTATTCATTAGCTTTTTCCCTCCATAATTTTTTTATTTTTTAGACTGTAGGAATCGGGTAGCACGACCCCATATAAACTGCAGTGTGCCTGGTAAACTTTTTAACGTGACCAGCGACGCTGGCGTGACACGCCCTCCGGTACCACAAGGGTGGGGGAGACTAGACCTCATGACCAACCTCCTACAACAGGAAAGATTTAGCCAACCGAGCTAGGGCCCCAACCCTTTTTCCCTCCATAATTAAATAAATTATATTTATTTAATTATTTTATCATTTTCCTCTCCACTATAATTAAATAATTAAATAATTATTTAATTATCCCTTATTTTCATCCACTCTCTATTAAATAATTATTTTAATTATTTAATATTTAGCACCCACCTCTTCTTCTATAATTAAATAATATTTTATTATTATTTAAGTATTCATCTCACTGTTTTCTAAAATTAAATAATATTTTTTAATATTTAATTTACCCTTTTGCTAGCTAAGCCCTAAATCTCAACCACTTTCTAAGGTTTATCTTACCCATCCTTATCTATTTTCTTCTCAATTAATCTCATCCATTGATCATGATACCTCATCTTTCAATCCTAACCCTTCATTTGAATGTGATTTCTATAAAAGCAAGCTATCGCCTTCATTTCAACCCTACAACCATAATCTTCAATATTCTTCTATCATTCATGTCATTCATCTTGGGCAACCACAATCTTTGAATTTTTTCTATCTTGAGATCTAGCTATTAATCATCAATATCAAGCTCAGTGAATATATTGCATACTACAAATTTGAGAACAAACAAAGAAAAATGGAGAAGAGCAATGTAGATGAATCAACTTTGGCATAGATATTGAGTATTATTGCTTCATTATTATTGTGATTTCTATTGTCATTTGTTCTTCATTGTTGGATTAGGGTCTTTTTAGCTTAAATTAGATAGTTTTGTGGTTGCTATTAATGATTCATGCTTATTCCCCCAAATTTTATCCAATCTACAATTTTTATTTTGTAAAATAAGGTTAAATTCATGAGAATTTTAAGGGAGTCTTAACTTCTTATTTTCAGTTACTTTCAATAAGCGGCTACTCTTGCAAATGTAAATATAAACTATGATGTTATTGAAAGAAAGCTCTTAGAATTTTTAAAAAATGAAATAGACATAAATTAATTTGAACTTGAAGAGAAGGTTGTATGTATGTGAGCCTATATTTTTAGAGAAATGAATGAAATGAAATTCTTATAATTTGTGCATCATGATTGGTTTTGTTGGTTATTGCATTTTTGTGTAAATGTGAGAATCACTTCTAGTATTTAATCTTCTTGAGTTTGGAATTATCTTTTGTTCATAAGTTTATTAGTTTATGCTTTGTGGAATGCAATTAGTTTGTGTTATGAGTGTTAAATATCACATATTAAATTTTGGTCAATAAATATTCATTGGTAGAATTTTATTGATCTTTGTTGATTATATTATTTTTTCCTTTCTTGCTTTCTAGTTAAAATCATACCCATGTTAAAGTTTTAAAAATTCATATAAGAACATATTTTCTTACCAGACAAGGGAGATATACCTCATAAAATGCAAATGGAAATTATTCCATATGGAAAAATATAATTTACCCAACAGTTGGTTAATGATTATTTCTATGATTAGATAATAGAGGGAAAAAATGAGAATATCAAAAAGTGAATAATCTATTAAATAACAAAATTTTGGTGACTTTGGTGGGGACTGAAGGGAAAGATAGTTAACACAATTATGGTGGTTGCCTTATATATATATATATATATATATTCAGTTTCTTCCTCATGAACAATCATGGTCTTAACACACAATAATGATATTCATGTTACACAACCTAACCTTAACTAGATACAAGTCAAACAATATTAAATTATCTCAATTGAATACTATGGCTTGGAGGTGCCGAAGAAGTGGTGACAAATATTATTAGGTAAACCAAGTCTTAGAGGAAGAAGAAGATCTAGGAGAAGCAATTAGAGAGCTTCATCCTAGGTAGTAGCTACGTGTTGTTGAGAGGATCATCGTCATTCCTAGTGTAGACACTAAAAAATGTCCTAAGTCTGCGAGCGTCATTTTTCTTGGTCGTCGTCCTTCGATAATTAAATAATTTTAATAATTTGATTATTCTGAATCATATTCCTCTATTAAGTAAATAATTTTTAATTATTTAATTAATTCACTTCCTAACTTTATTCTATCCTGATCAATTAAATAAATTAATTGTGTTGCTAATATTCCCCTTTCTTCAATAATTAAATGAATTATTATTTATTTAATTATTTGCTTGTCATATTTCGTCTATGGTTAAATAATTATTATTTAACTATTCACTCCCTTTCTTAATTCTTCCATCATTAAATAATTGTCAAAATTATTTAATCGTCCTCCATGTGTCTCTTGTATTAAATAATTACATCAATTTAATTATTTAATTCCTCTTTTCACATTTCCTCTCACTTAATTAAAATAATTATGCAAATTATTTTAATGGAATTTCCACTCGTCCTTTTTCTCAAATAAATAATTCGAATGAATTATTTATTCTCCACTTGGCCAAATATTTCTTTCTCATGAATTAATTATTTTTTGAAATTTTTAATTCATCCATTTTCCCCCTACCTTCTCATTAATATCTATCATAGTCGTCGACATCATAGCCATCCCTAGCCCACCACTTTTTGGTGCATCAATCCTCCACCATTGATCTTGGCATCTTTCTAGAAGCTCAATCTTGATTGTCCATTCTGTAACCTCCCTCTCATGAATCCTCATCCACCGATCTTGGAATCTTTCTAGAATATTAATCTTGTATGTCCATTCGAATGGCTATCTATAAAAATAAGCCATTCTCCTCCATTTTTTCTTTAACAACCATTTTATCTCCAACTTTGTACTTACTATTTGTAGGTTATTGCACAAGTTCTACTTCAAATATGAGGGAAAATTTTGCAAAAGGAGAAATAGGAGAGACAAGAGAAGTGAAGCAAATTTAATGGGGAGTGCTTTATTTGAATGTTTTTAATGCATTCTCCATTTACGATTGTATTCTCTTATTTAGATTGGGGTTTAGCTTAGATTTGTGTTGTGGCTATCACTTAGTCTTTGCTAACCTGGTTTTCCCCCATCTTACATTTGGTGAACCTGACATGAAGAATAGTTTTTGTAGAAATCGTATGGATTTTTGTGTGTTTTTTTGCAGGTTTCTCTACAAAACGACACAAGTGATAAGAAATGACACATTTGTTGAAGATAAGGACACAACTGTTTGGAGTGTATTCAAATTTAAAAATGTGACACATTTGTGAGAAATA